>JBBPBX010059418.1:0-21775 GCA_038048925.1 Garcialebias charrua
AATATTCTCTGCTGTTTCCTTTAATATGAAACCAGAACTGTTTCACTTCAATAAAACTTTTATTTCCTGAGATGTAATTATTTATTTTAAAGCATAACTCTCATAAAGAGTTCTCTGTTTGGTTTTTTACGTTATGAAGGTAAATATGAACACTTTTTTGTTTTTTCAGGTTTGCATCATCTGACCTCCTGATGTGACTGCTCTGCCATCCATGGTCAGTGTTCACCAAGAATGAGACGAGAGGAACTCCCCATCAAGTTCAAGTTGTGTTTGTCATATACAGGTTAACACAGAGTTAACAGTACAATGAAGTGCTCAGGATGAGAAGATCCGATTTGACTTGCTAAAAAACTATACTATACTAAAAGCATGCAAAGTGAAAAAGTAATTATAATATTCACAAAGTCCTGAAGAGAGACAGTAAACATGGTTGGATATACAGTAATGATGCAGCAGGATGAATTTGAATGAACTACTGTAAGTATTTCAAACTAGTAATACAGTACAAGCTAACATGCACATAGTTATATATATACAGTATATATATATACACTACACATAATCAACATTACACAGGTTGTGTGACAGGTTATTGCACAAGTAGTGACATTGAGATTGAATTATTAGTTATTACCAGTTGTTCAGTGTTATTTATTGATTATTTATCCACACCACCCCATCAACCCATATCCTGCAGCCCATTGAGTTCTTCCTGTTCTTAAATGACCTTGACCTTGGATCAAAGCAACGGGACCTTGCTGACCGGTACGGTGTCCATCAGTCCACGGTCAGGGCCAGGCGGATCATCACTGCAACTTTTTATTGACAGTACTCGGCTCAATTAGGACCCGATACAGTACCTGAAGAGCAGATGCATAAAAATCTACCTACTGTAGACTACTGTACCCTGACACTACAGTCACACTACTTACTACTTGTAAGAAAATAAAATGTTCAAAACATTCTGACTTTGTCTTCTTATTATCACCCAAAAAAAATGTGTATGTTGATTTAAGACAGGCTTAGAGTTCAGTTTATTTTAGCCAGTTTATTAAAAACAAATTTGATGATGATGTTACATTACTGTAGAAAACATATGAGGCACAAGATTTAAACAGTTTATAGCATTACAGCTTCTGACTTTAAGTCACAGCTTCCTCGACAGCTAATGGAGATTTAAAAACATTAATCAGTCAGACAAAGGTAAGTGATGAAGCAGCTCTTCTGTTCAACCATCCACATGGATCACATGTCCTTCGTCATCAGTGGAGAGTGTTTGGATCCGATCTCGGCTCACAAACATCCAGGCTGGACCAGCTGGCTCCCTCCTCATCATCATCACTACGGTGTCCTGTCCAGTGAAAGAAAACATCTCTTATTAAGAGCTGCTATAAACAGTGAGATTCACAAAACCATATAGCAGACATGTGTTGAATATAAAGAGTTTATATTGTCTGATATTTAACTTCAACTCAAGTTTTGTACACAAACTTGAATTAAAATAATTAAATTAAAATAACTTTTGTTTCTAAATCTGGTCTAAATCTCCTGCCTCCTTGTTTGAAACTGAACTGTCAGGTGGCTTTGACTCAAACAGTGGGGCTTCTGCTGCTCCTCATGGACTGTAAACACTCAGCCCTGACTTCTCCTGCCTCCTTGTTTGAAACTAACATTTGTGTTAAATCAGAAATGTACAGACAAAACACGTTTACTCAACAATTTAGCAAGGGTTAACTATGTTAGCTGTGTTAGCCTACATGATGCAGTTTGGTGAACTGAAAACAAATACAGACTTACCTTCAGAGTTATTTATGTAGTTGGACACATAAAGCTTTAATCCTTTGTCTTTCTTAGATGTGCGCTTTAGACAAGGTCTGAATAATTCGGTACACATCCTTGACTGTCGGCAAGTCCTGCAGAGATTGTGTAAAGATCGCCATCCTGTGGCTGTGAACCGGAAGTGCGCCGTCTGTCCAACGAATGCGGAAGTGCTATAACGGAAGTCCGTGGCATATAGCCTATTTACAGAGTTCTGTGTAAATATTTGTGTAACATATGTTCCCTTATCAGTCATTTCTCTCGGTGCAACACTATTGCTATGGGAATTTGCACCCCCGCGCAATTACCTGAAGGAATACATTCACGCCTTTACGGCAGGGGGCGTCAGCGTCACCCTAGAGACCCCGCCCTCTGGGTACTTAAGACGCAGACTTTTTTTGCCCTTCACCTTGCTAAAACCTGAACTTCGTGGGACTTCTCTGTTGTCACATCGCTCGACCAGAGGTGAGCTTGCTCCCTACACTGAGCGTACAGAGAAATTTCCTGCGTATTGCTGGGCTGGCGAAAGCTAGTCCAACATTTTTTCTCCTAACCTCGAAGCTTCTCTCTTCGCAGCTGCTTCGCTCGACGGCGCTAACTGCGTCACACCGCTACCCTGCTAACGAGTAGCAGGCTAGCCAGTGAAAGCCACGCGACGAAGGAGACGTCTCCGAACAACGTTAGCACTGCTAACGAGCTCGACTCTTCTCAGCCATGGCTCCTGAGAAGGTAAAGCAAAAACCCAAATTCTAAGAAGACCAGCAGGCCAGCGAGCCCCAGCTCCCATGCCTTTTCTTTCCTGCTGTTCCGCCGCTCGGTTAGCGGACGTTAACCACACAACATGCTACCTGCTAAGCTAACGGGGCTAACAGGCTAGCAGCCACAAGCAGCTCAGCGAGAGGACTTCTTCAGACGAAGAACTCCAGCAAGCCAGCGAGCTCCGGCTCCCGAACCTGCTTCAGCGGATGTGGCTACCCCCTTTCAGCAGCGGACACCCACGAGGCCTGTCTGGTTGGCTCAGGGATGCTACACGCGAAGACACTCAACACTTTTCTCGAGGATGACCCTGGAGAAAGGCAAGTGGAAATCGAGTAACCCCGTTGATAACTGGCTAGCTCCCACGATTAGCCCGGCTAACCGAGAGCACCCATGACAACACGGGGCGGACGATCAGCGCTGCTAACACGATTAGTGTGGCTATGAGCGGACAACGAAGGACTCCATTGTGAGGTATGTGAAAATGCTTGGTCTAGCTTGCTAGCTAACCTTCTCATGTTTTGCCTGTTTCGCTATCCTGTGTAGCCGAATCGACGATAGAGTTCCTTGCATAACTAAGTTTGTTTACCGATGCTACGTTGCTCGATGGCCCGTTTAGCACCGCTAGCGGGCTCACGAGTACCTCCACGTTTAGCCCCGGCTAACAAGGAGGCTCTCTGACCAGCACAGTCCAGGAGGAGGAATTTCAACTCACCTGTTCAGCTACGCTAACTGGTAGTTTTCCTATGCCCACGACGAGAACATTGTGACGCTGAGAGCTTATCCACCTATGAGGCTATGGATGACTCTCGGACGTTAACCATGTCAGAGCCCGAGGGACCCTGGTGGGGTGGACAAGGACGAGCGGCCTCGATGCAACAGGCCCACCAGGTAGAAAAGCTGCAGGAGCTGCAGGGGGCCACCAACAAAAGGAAAGAAAAGCCATATCTCTGTGCAGAGGTCACGGGTCTCCCCAGTACTTCTCCTGCAGTGCAGAGAGGAAACAGCAGAGGCCTACATGACCCTGGGATGCCCCTGCACCATTACAGGTGCTTTCACTCACAGAGGGAGAGAAAATGCAGAACTTTTACCACCAGTACCTGTGTTAGAGGAGCACAGATTAGCTAGTTCGGAACATTTAAACACACAAGAACACTCAGACGCTTGTGTAATAAAGAGAAATTGCCATCCACGCACGACAATAAAGTCTCAGACTACTGAGTACTTCCTGGTCCCAAAATGGGAACAGGGCTTGATTCAGATTCTGTTTCAGTTTATTATTATTATTACCATTGTCAATGAACAGGATTCACAGACTAGGAATTTGCTTCGGCATAACGGTGCATAAAATATAGAAACATAAAACATTTTAAAATAAAAATAAAAAAACATAAACCATAAAACATCAATACAATATTCAGTGAACAAAACCTACTAAGAAACACCGCAATTAGAGTGGTGCAATCAAAATACAGTGATCTGAACAGAAGAAGAAAGATGTACAAACCCAGGATGTTGACACTCAGACGAGCCATCTGCTCGGTTCAATCGAGAGATTACTTCTGCACGGTGGTTTGGAAAGACGCTTTCCTCCACGTGAACATCCTGCCTTGCCACAGAAAATATCTCCTCTCTGCCTTCAGGGGCTCCGCGTCCGAGTTTTTTGGCAGTACCTTTTGACCTGAAAACCGCATCCCGGGCATTCACGAAATGCTGAACGTGGCCCTGACCCCGCTGAGGGATTAAAGGGTCAGAGTTCTGAATTATCTAGATGATCTGTCCATTCCTGGACATAGAGTCCAGGCACCGCAGCACCCAGAGAGGGTGATGTCTCATCTGGAAGCTCTAGGTTTTCGTCATAAACCTGGCAAGAAGCAACCTGGTCCCATCCCACATTACCGGATTTCTGGGAGTACAGCTCAACTCCACACTGTACAGGACAAGGCTCTCAGAGGCATGGGTTTCAGCCCTCCACCTCTGTCTAGCATGTTCCAGCTAGGCCAGAGAGTGTCTCTCAAGCTGTGCCAGAGTCTCTCGGACCTGTTGCAGCAGCTATTGTCTGCGTGCCCCAGGCCCTATTAAGAATACGCCCTCTGCAGATACGGATCAACAAAAAAATGTATCCTGCAAAAAAAGCAACCTGAAACCATCCCAGACTACCGTATTTTTGGGAGTACGGATCGACACCATGTCGTACATAGCACGACTTTCAGAGGAGCGTATTTCTTCGATACGCCTCTGTCTGGCACGTTTTCAACTGGGCCAGAGAGTGTCCCTCAAGCTCTGCCAGCGCATTTTGGGCCTGCTAGCAGCAGCCATTCCCTGCGTGCCACAGGCACTATTAAAAATGTGTGCTTTGCAAATATGGCTAAACAAACAAACACGTCCTGCACCCCTTCAGGCGTGTAGGGAGGATTCTGATCAGCTCAGAGTGTCTGACCGCCTCAAATGGAGGATGGGAAGCAGTCTGCAGAAACCAGAACGCCTAAGGCCTCTGGAAACAACGGGAAGCAAAATTACACATCAACTTCCTGGAATTGAAGGCTGTTTACCTGTCAATGAAACACTTTTTAAAGAAAAAGGGGGCTGATTGCAGGACAGCATGTCCTGGTAAAGTCAGACAACAGGGCAACAGTGTCTTGCATCAGCAGGGAGAAAGGGACAAGGTCCCGACCCCTCCTCGGTCTGACACACAAGCTGCTCACGTGGTGCGGCCCCAGAATACTGTCCCTGAGGGCGAGATACGTCCCGGGCGAGACAAACCACGGGGCAGGCACCCTCTCAAGAGGACCGTGTTAGCCTCAGAATGGAGGCTGAACCCACGGGTCGTGGACCAGATCTGGTCACGATATAGGCGGGCATCCGTCGATCTGTTCGAATGCAAAACCAGCACGCACTGCGCTCTGTGCTTCTCTCTGAAGGAAACAGATGCACCAATGGTAGCAGATGCCCTGGCCCACAGCTGGCCAGAAGGGGCGCTATATTACGCGTTTCCCCCATCCCTCTGATTCAGGTGACATTGGAACGTCACGTGTATGCAAGGGAGCTCTTTCCCTGATATCAATAGCCCCCAGATGGCCACAGAAACTGTGGTTCCCAGAGATAATCTCACTGTTGTTAGGAACACCGTGGCAACTGCCCCCCCACAGGGACCTATTGACTCAGGCACACGGGCAGCTCTTTCACCTACTTCCAGAACTGTGGCAGCTCTCAGCCTGGCCACTGAGAGGAACAGGCTGAGGGCCTCTGGCCTTTCCAGCAACGTCATAAACACGATACAAGGAGCCAAAGCACAGTCAACTCAGACTCTCTACGCTTGTAAATGGCGTGTTTTTGAGGCTTGATGTCTGGAGAGGATTATTATTTTATATTCCTGTGACTTGGTCCAACTCCTCACCCTTTTACAGGACCTGCTGGAGAAAGGCCACTCATTTTTCCACCATTAAGGTGTTTTTGTCAGCCATCTCGGCATGCCACGAAGGCTCGTGGGGTAGTGGTAATGGCAGTTGACCCCCGATCGGAAGGTTGGAGGTTCGAATCCTGCATCCGCCCACCATGTGTCGTTGTGTCCCTGGGCAAGATACTTAACCCTGAGTTGCTCCCGGTAGGTCTGGATGGTGCCTTGCAAGGCAGGCTACCACTACCGGTGTATGAATGTCTGAATGAATGGGTGGATGGTTGGTATTGTAAAGCACTTTGGGGCTCCTCACAGGGGGCTAGAAAGCGCTATATAAATAAGCTCCATTTACCATTTACCAAAACACCCGGTGCTCACCTTCTCATGATACTTTTCATGAAGGGCGTACTAAGGAAAAGACCCCCAGTAGGATGTTGGCCCCTGATTGGGACCTACGGTTAGTCCTGGATGCTCTTTGTGAGCCTTCCATTTGAGCCTATTAGCAGCATTAAGATAGATTTGTTATCTGATAAAACTGCTTTGCTCTTAGCTCTTTGCTGAGCTAAACGTGTGGGTGACCTCCACATTTTATCTGTACACCCAATGTGTACTAGGTTTGCCCCTGATGGGACAAAGGTCACCCTGCGTCCAAACCCCGCATACGTACCAAAGGTTCCAACTCTAAATCCCAGAAGTCTGGATTTTGGTCTCTCAACTTTCTTCCTACCCTGTCCTAACTGAAGGAAAGAGGAGGTTGAATGCACTCTGCCCTGTCAGGGCCCTAAGTGCTTATATTGAAAGAACTGTCAGTTGGAGAACAAACCAGCTGTTTGCATGTTTTGCCAATCCAGCTGCTGGCAGAGCCCTTTCAAAGCAACGCCTCTCACACTAGGTGGCCGAGGCCTTAAAGAGGGCATACAGCAGCAAAGGTCAACAGGTGCCCTCTGGGGTACACGCCCATTCCACTTGAGGCCTAGCTGCCTCGTGGTCCCTTTTTTAAGGGCGTACCAGTTGCAAATATCTGTGCTACTGCAAACTGGAGTTCAACGAACACGTTTGCAAAGCATTAAAGTTTGGATGTCACTGCGTGTGACGTCACTCAGGCTGTACTCTCTAACTCAGAGTAAAGAACAGCCAAAACGCTTGATGTATAAGGCTGAAGTTCTCACAAGCATGCATTTTACTGAGCATTTCAAGGGCGTGAATGAACTACGTTCCCATAGCAATAGTGTTGCACCGAGAGACCTGACTAATAAGGAAACTGAAAGTTATGCACCATAACTCATGTTCCCTGAAGGAAGGGAACAAGGTGCAACACAGTTGGCCGTTTTCAATGCTGAAGCTCGGTGAAGTGCACTTGGAGAAAGTAGGATGGGCGTCCGTGTCTTAAGTACCCAGAGTGTGGGGTCTCTGGGGTGACGCTGACGCCCCCTGCCGTAAAGGCGTGAATGTATTCCTTCAGGTAATTTGATTTGATTTTGATTTGATGTTTATTCATTCATTTTAAAAGAACAATACAAGACAGTTTCATCAGATACAAGATTACAAGTAGGATAAAATGAAGGGAGCAGAAAGAAGATGAAATCTTATTATATCTGCCCCTATTTCACAGTTTGTTCAACCAATGATAACTTTCAAGCAACATCACAGAATGAATAGTTCTACCTATTTTCCTAACTGTAATACACAAACTACATCACAAAATGAATAATTCTACTTAATTTTCCTGACTGTAAAACATAAACTAGATCACAAAATGAATAATTCTACTTAATATTTCTAACTGTAATACACAAACTACATCACCCATAATTCTAATTAATTTTCTAATTCTAATTTTTTTATTTTTTTTTTTTATTTTTTTTATTTTTTTATAATTTTATTTAATTTTCCTATTTTTTTTTTTATTTTTTTTATTAATTTTCCTAACTGTAATACACAAACTAGATCATAAAATGAATAATTCTACTTAATTCTACTTAATTTTTCTAATTGAAATACACAAACTAAAAGATGGCACAACATCAAGATGTTCACAAAATGAATAATTCTACTTAATTTTCCTAATTGTAATACACAAATTCATCACAAAAATGAATAATTCTACTTAATTTTTCTAACTGTAATACACAAACTGCTTCATAAAATGAATAACTCTACTTAATTTTTCTAACTGTAATACACAAACGTACCGTACATCATAAGTACAACATAATTGTAATACACAAACACGCAAGATTACATCATATATAGTTTTTGAGCAAGTCCTTTTTGACCTTTTTCTTAAATGTATACATTGATTTTTCATTTTTAACATCACTCTCCAGAGCATTCCACAATCGAATTCCCTGAATTGAGGTAGACCGTCCTTTTAAGCTGGTTCTGAATTGTGGTTTGATGAATATCTCTGTCCCTTTGAGATTGTAATAACTTTGTCTTTTTATAAAATTTCTTTGGATATTTAAAGGTAATGTGTTATTATGAGCCCTATACATAATTGATAAAATACTATATTCTACCAATTCCTGGAATTTCAATAAGTTTAGTTGAATAAACAAGGTGTTTGAAGGGTGAGTGAAATGTTTTCTGGTGATTACTCTTACAGCTCTCTTTTGTAAAATAAAAACAGGCTTTGTAATAGTTTTGCATGCTTTTCCCCAAACCTCAATACAATAGATTAAATGTGGAGCAATGATTGTGTTATACAACATATGTAAAGCTTTATCAATTAAAAAATCCCTGACTTTATACAGTACTGCAATTGCTCTAGCTAGTTTTTTTTTAATAGAATTTACATGATGTTTCCATGTCAGTTTGTCATCAATGATAACACCCAGAAACTTCACTTCACTCACTTTACAGATCACAACATCTTCAATTTCAAATGGATCGTCATCAACAATTCCCTTTTTGTTACTGAAAATCATGTAGTTAGTTTTATCTAAATTCAAAGATAATTTGTTTAATTTAAACCAAGTTTGTATTTTTATAAATTCTGTTTTCATCATATCCAAAATCTGTTTTATGTCATTACCCGAACTGAAAAAAGTGGTGTCATCGGCAAAAAGAACACATTTAAGTAGTGCTGACACATTTACCAAGTCATTCACATATAAAATAAACAACTTTGGTCCAAGCACGTGAAATGTTTTCTGGTGATTACTCTTACTGCTCTCTTTTGTAAAATAAAAACAGGCTTTGTAATAGTTTTGCATGCTTTTCCCCAAACCTCAATACAATAGATTAAATGTGGAGCAATGATTGTGTTATACAACATATGTAAAGCTTTATCAATTAAAAAATCCCTGACTTTATACAGTACTGCAATTGCTCTAGCTAGTTTTTTTTTAATAGAATTTACATGATGTTTCCATGTCAGTTTGTCATCAATGATAACACCCAGAAACTTCACTTCACTCACTTTACAGATCACAACATCTTCAATTTCAAATGGATCGTCATCAACAATTCCCTTTTTGTTACTGAAAATCATGTAGTTAGTTTTATCTAAATTCAAAGATAATTTGTTTAATTTAAACCAAGTTTGTATTTTTATAAATTCTGTTTTCATCATATCCAAAATCTGTTTTATGTCATTACCCGAACTGAAAAAAGTGGTGTCATCGGCAAAAAGAACACATTTAAGTAGTGCTGACACATTTACCAAGTCATTCACATATAAAATAAACAACTTTGGTCCAAGCACAGAACCCTGAGGAACTCCACAAGTGATATCACGGAGGTCAGATCTAACATCATTTATTTGCACAAACTGTTTCCTGTCCTTCAAATAGCTAGATACCCACTGTAATGCTGGTCCTCTAATACCATATTTATTTAGTTTTTCAAGGAGAATGGTGTGGTCAATGGTATCAAATGCTTTTTTTAGATCAACAAAAACACTAACACAGTACTGTTTATGATCGACAGCATTAGTTATTTGTTCCATTAAATCCATGAGAGCCATTGACGTAGAGTTTTTTTCTCTAAACCCATATTGACTGCTACTTAAAATGTTTTGTTTATCAATAAATTGATCCAATCTGGACACAAATAGTTTTTCTAGAATCTTTGAGAACTGTGGTAATAAGGATATTGGCCTATAATTATTGAATACACATTTATCACCATTTTTAAAAAGAGGAATTACCTTTGCTACTTTCATGTTATCTGGAAATATTCCTGTTGAAAAAGATAAATTGCATATATATGTAAACGGTTCAATAACATAACTTATTATTTCCTTTACGAACATCATATCCATGTCCACCCAGTCTTTTGATCTCTTGTCTGAGAGATTTTTTACCATTTTCATAATTTCCTCTTTGTTAGTTCCACTAAGAAAAATACTGTTGGTGCAACTTTTAATTGAATGACACACCTTATTATCTACTTTTGGTATTTTAGCTGCAAGGCTTGATCCAATATTTACAAAATATTGATTAAATTCATTTACGATATCATTCTCATCATGTATTTCTTTGTCATCTTTCACAAAATATTTTGCAATGTTCGTTTTTGCTTTATGACTTTTTAGAACATCATTTATTACTCGCCATGTTGTTTTAGTGTCACCATTGCTCTTGTTTAATAAATCACTATAGTATTCTTTCTTGCATCTTCTTATAATCATTACCAATTTATTTTTATATTTTTTATATTTTTCTTCAGCTTGTTGTGTTCTCGTTTTTAAGAAACATAAATACAAGTTTTTTTTTTTTTACAAGCATTTCTCAACCCTTTAGTCATCCAAGGTTGGTCAACAATATTTCTTTTTCTACGATTTCTTTGCACACAATTCTTTTCATACAGAGCTTCTAAAATGTTCATAAATTCATCATATGATCTGTTAACATCATCAATATACACGTCCTTCCAGTTTTGCTTCTGTAAATCATCTTTTAATTGATCCATAGCTTTTTTTGATGTGTTTATTATTTTTTTCTTAATTGTAACTTCTTTTGTAACATTTTGATCATTTCTGTAGATAGTGAAAACTGGTAAATGATCACTTAAATCAGTTGTTAAGATACCACCTGTCATATCCCCATTTGTTATATTTGTGAAAATGTTGTCAATTATCGTAGCACTATGAGTTGTAATTCTTGTTGGTTTTGATATTAACGGATAAAGATTTAAACTATACATTGAATTTAGAAATGTGCTGATGTTATTTGAATCTGTTTTATTTCCCAGGTCAATATTAAAGTCTCCGCACAAGAAAACTTTTTTATTTAAACTCTTTTCCAGTAGTTGTATGATTTTATCGGTGAATATTTCTATATTTGATCCTGGTGATCGATATACACAACTTATGGATATGTTTTTAGCATTTTCGTTTAATATTTCTATTGTTATTATTTCCATAAGATTGTCAACAATTATTGACATTTCTTTAATTATTCTACACTTTATTTCATTTTTGACAAATAGAGCTACTCCACCACCTTTTTTATTGTTTCTGTTTAAATGATATAATTCATATCCTTCGATGTGAACATTATTTTTGTTTTCATCATTAAGCCATGTCTCTGACAGTGCTATTAATGTAAAAGTTCTGTTTAACTGTTTTAAATAATCTGTTATTTTGGATATATTTGCATTTATACTTCTACTATTGATGTGAATAATAGAGAGATCTCCATTTGTTATATTGATGTTATTAAACTTTTCTTCATTATAGTATTCACAGTCTTTTATAGCAGGATAAAAGTTTGCATCAACCATATCTTCAACATTATATATTTTGAATTCTGAGTCTTCGTTTGTTGCTGTCATGTTTTAATCTATTTGTTTGTTTGTTCATTTCTGTTAATTTTGTGTATGAACATGTGATAGTGATTGGTGATTTGTCATTTTTGAGCTCATTTGAATGTTTCTAAGTCTTTCAGTTCTTTTATTATTTTAGGATGAGAATTTTCATCTACTTTGATCCAGATGTTTCCGTTTCTTGTCCAAGTTTTTTTTATTTTTTCCTCCTTTTTCAACAACCTTGCTGCATGTGCAATGTTTGCGTTTTTTTTAGTTAGGTGTTCATTCATGAAGACCCTAGTTTTTGCGAGTTTCTTTGACTGCATCATTACCCTGTTTCTTTGATTCCTTCCAATGAATCTCACGACTACTGACGGTTTAAGTTTGTTAGCTCTATTGGGCAGTGTGTAACAGGTGGAAATGTCATCACGTTTAATGTCAATGCCTTTGTCACTTAAGAAAGTGACTACCTGATTCTCCAGAGACTGCAGTTGTTCTGGTCGTCCTCCTTCACTCGTGTTAACGCCTTTGGTTACATCAGCCGCTGACCAGCGTTTAAGCTCAAGTCCAGAAATGACCATGTTTTCGCCTCTTATGTATTGTTCCATGTCCTCACACTTTTGTTCCAATTGAGCTAATCGTTCTTCTCTGATGACCTCCTGAGCTTTCATTAGTTTCATCTCCTCAACCAGTTGATTAAAGTTTTTTTGATCAGCTCTCAAACTTGCAACTTCCGCAGTGAGAACGTTTACTGCATTTTTCAATTCCTCCATTAACTCCAAATTTTTATCCACCGATTTTTTACTCGCCGACTCCTGTTTCTGCTGCTCCGATTTATTTTTTTTACTAGGACTCATCACGCCTGCTTCTTCTGATCTGGATACAGAAAATCACTGTTCCACAGCAACTCGCTCGCCGATCTGCTCACGTCCGCAGCAACTCGTTCGCTGCTCTGCTCCCATCCGCAGCAATTCGCTCGCTGCTCTGCTCATGTCCAACAGTAATCAGCTTGCTTCCCGTCCAACAGCAACTCGATCGTTGCTCTGCTTCAGATCAGCAGTTAGTTCAGAACTCACGTTTCAGCAGCCTGCAGCAATCCCCTGGCTCGCCCACGGCGCACGGCTCAGCTCGAAGCCCCAGGTGGCGTCCACGGCTCACGGCTCACTTTGTGTTGTGGTCAAAACAAGAACTTGTTCTACAGCGTGTTTTCAAAAATTTAGCGTTTCTACAAGAGACCCTGCCAAAAGCTCAAAACCTTTTTATCTCAGGTTTGTTGCCAGAACTCCTGACCAGAAGACACGATCCTGCCTTTGAGTACGGCAAAATGATCAGCTGTGTTAAGTGCAATAACTCCTTTCACTACAGCTGTGCAAAAATCAAAAGGAAATCAGCAACTTGGATCTGTGAGGAATGCCAGATGTTTTTGGCCTAAATGTAAAATGCCATGAATTTGTGCATAAAGAAGTAAGAAATGTCAGGGTTTTTTTTATACTTTATGTTGTGTACCAACATTTTTTTGTCATAGGTGGTCTGTTATTTACCTTGATCTTTGCAGCCATTCATAATCTGATGTTGATTGTTTTAAATAAATCTTATATTAAACATCTTAATTTTTTGGTAGGCTTCTAATCTGTTTTTCATGTCAAATTCAATTATTAGGATTAATTTTGAACCACATTGTACCTGTATATACAATTTGGAAGAAATACACAGGTTCTAATTTAATTAAATCGTTTGTTTATTGTTAGACAGGTGACAGTTTATTGATCTACTGCAGTACATCAACATTTAAAAGTTCATTTCAAGTGATGTGGATCAAATTGCACACATCAATGTAGAAAATTTCAGAACATTACTTTTTATGCAGTTAGTTACTTTTTAGGAACAACACTTTTACAGAGGTTTGTGAGTTGTGTAAAGTTGCACTTAACAGTTGAATAAGAAAACTGAGATCCTTCCAGTTTATGTTTTAACTTTTGATGTTCAGCCTGTAGCGTGTCAAACTCCTGACGCAGGTGGGCATATTCATTCTGAAGTTGACAGTGCCTCAGGTTCAGATCATCATATTCAGTCCTCGGGACTACATCTTCTTGTGCTGAAAGTTATGAAAAGAAACGGTAAGCAAATGCACCAAAAAGCAGGAAGCAACACTTTATGCTCTGACACAGAATGTGCCTGTGCTGTGAAGTGTGTTCTTTTTTAGCTGATTAATTGTGAACAATATTTAGCTGTACACATGATTGTGGGGTCAAAACTGCAAGCAAACCATTCTGGTTTGAATAAAATATGAGCAGAATGTTGGACGACACCCTAGTATTTTTGAAATATTAAATCTATAATTAATTAATTTATCAAACAATCAATTTATTAAAAAGTGTGTTAGATAGGACATAATATATTTGTACCAGGGTCATGTTCCATGTTGGATTCTTGTTGTTGATCTGAAGTGACACTGCCAGGGCTGGGTTGATGTGATGACTTGTGCACACCAGCATCTCTCCTCTTTTTCCTCTGGTACCTAAAATAAAAATATGTGAAGATGTAGCGACACACAGTAAATAAACATTTACACATCATCTACTTTTAATACAGAGCTGTATTTCAAAGCCTGCACTACACCAAAGTATGCTAAAGACCATGACAACAGAACACAGAAAAAAATAAATAGTAAAGACAGGCCAAAGCAAATTATCCATACCTTTTCATCTTTGCTCATGATCCCTGTCCTTTAGTGTACACAAACACAGAAGGTACGAAATCAGGACTTTGATAATCCAACGACATTTCCCCTGAAAATAAAGCACAGAGGCATTTGTTTATTAAGAGCTAGCTTATTAGCAACTAGCTTCTAGCCAACTTTCCGACCGAATTTAACAGCAATAAACTGCGTCTAGTTTTTAAAAACAATGTTTAATGACAACCAGGGTTTATGGTGAAATAAAACTAGATGAGTAACCTTACCTGATATAAAATGTGCACCGCATACTCGTGCATTTTTGATGATGTCCTCGGTCCAATCCACCTGCTTGATGGTCTGAAGCGACAGCTGCCTTCGGTGGCTTTGAAATGGTCGATTGCCTCTTGGTATGCGGTAGAACTTCAGTCCTTCCTTAGAATAACTATTTGTACAACCGTATACGCAACATCCTGACATTTTGTTGCTGGTGGAGGAAATTGCTTAGCTAGATTCACTCCGCAACTTTGTTATGCTTGGAAAAATGCCTGGGTGGGTGGAGTCTTCTGTAGCCACGGTGCGCGCGCAGCCGTCTTTGTTTACAAACACTAAATGGGAGCAGTGGTTCTTAACCTTTTTTGAGCTACCGAACCCTCAAGTTTCATATGGCCACTCACCGAACCCCTCTTTTTTAATATATAAAATATGATTTTTTTTCCAAATTCTACATCACCTTGCTCAAAGAACAAAAGCAACACAGTGCATGAACTCACAACAACTTTATTCTGGCCCAATAAGAGTTTCATCCCCCAAAAATATTTTTGTACAATTTTTAATCATCAAAGAGGAATTTGGGATAATTTATCTTCAGCTGCTGTTCCGAGTAGCAGATTTGCCATCTTTAATGCAGCTGGTTTTATGAGAGATTCACCAATGGAGTGTGGCTTACCCTGCTGCGATCAAATAAGCAACTTCGTACGATGCTGCGAGGATCAGTTTGCTAACAGGTACAAATCCAAGAGCAGGCAGAGTGGCCCTTTCATCATATCTGGCTCGTTTCACCTTGAAATTAACAAAAAAAGGTAATTATTAGGTTGAAAGTGTCAGAAATTACCACAAAATTTTTAATTGACCTTAAACCAGAAAAAGAGTACTAAAACATGTTGCTGAAAAGGTAGAATAAGCTTAAATTAGCAGAAGAAAGCAAAAAGAATATATTTGCCCAATTAGGCTGAAAGAAGCAGAAATGAGCACAAAAATGTGGAAATTATCTGAAGAAAATCTAAAATTAGAAAAAAGATTCAGCTGAAAAGTAGCTAAAATAGCAGAAAGAAGCATCACCAGAATGAAGTTGAGAGAGCACATTTTTGCTGAATTAGGATGACATTTTTTTAATAAGAGCATTAAATGTGGAATTAGCTTAAAAAGCTAAAATTAGCATAGAAACAACATCATATCTGGCTCGTTCACCTTGAATTCAGCAGGCGTTGTGTTCTTGTATTCTCCGTCTGTGCATCTTCATGAAGTGTTCCTTCAGTTTTGCCGGCGCCAGACTAGTTGCTCAACTTCGTGTTGCATATCATGCAGATAGGACGCTGACTCCCATCCCGTTCCGTGACACAAGTGAATCCATGTCCAACCACTTTCTTTTTTTGCCCGACATATTTACCGTAGTTTGTAAACACACGACGTACAGCCATTGACTTCATGCGCGCGTTATATTTCCGCATCACTGCACTGAATCGTGTGTTGCCAGATTGGGCGGTTCACCGCGATTTTCCTTCTGACTTTTGCGGATAGAGAGTGCTTTGGGCGGGTGGGACTCTATTTGGCAACACCGGTCACAACGGTGTTTACACAAGTGTGTCTTTACATCCGGGGCAGAGACTCCACCGAACCCCTGAGACCCGCTCATCGAACCCCTGGGGTTCGATCGAACCCAGGTTAAGAACCAGTGGTATAGAGGCAAAGTGGCATATGCAGTGAGGCACATTGGGCATCCTTAAATAAGGCTAGTCAGAGAATACTGTATATGTATCAGCAGTAGTGTAGATATAAAAGTAGTGTAAATGTAAACAGTAGTAATAAATGTAAACAGTATTAATAAATGTAAACAGTGAATGTAAACAGTAGTATGACTATAGGCAGTAATGTAATACAAACATTAGTGCAAATATGAGAAGTAGTGCAAACTGAATGAGCACATGACCGAGAGTTTAGTGAATAACCCGTTTGATGACACAGAGTCCAGTGTTAAAATCTTTGTGTTGTGTGGTAATGTGTGAGAAAGTTTTTTGTGTTAAGGCAGTTCAAATGGGAGGGGAGGCAGAGCAGGCAGAGTGTTTAGCATCCTGACTGCCTGATGAACAGAGCTGTCTCTCAGTCTGCTGGTTCGAGCCTGGAGACTCCTCAGTCTCCTCCCTGATGGCAGCAGTCTGAAGCAGCTGTGTAGTGGGTGTGTGGGATCACCTGCCATGCAGAGGGCTTTCCGAGTGAGGCGGTTGCTGTGTAAGTCCTGCAGTGAGGGGAAGGAGGTGCCGACGATCTTCTCAGCTGCTCTCACGATGCGCTGGAGGCTCTTGCGGCAGGATGCAGTACATGCACCAAACCACACAGTGATGCAGCTGGTCAGGACACTTTCTATGGCACCCCTGTAGAAGGTGCACATGATGGGGGTTGAAGCTCCAGCCCTTTTCAGCTTGCGGAGAAAGTAGAGACGCTGGTGAGCCTTCTTGGCCAGTGATGCAGTGTTCCTGCTCCAGGACAGGTCCTCTGAGACGTGCACTCCCAGGAACTTGGTGCTGTCTACTCTCTCCACTGTGGTGCTGTTGATGGTCAGAGGGGCATGTTGGGCATCCCTCTTCCTGAAGTCCACAACAATCTCCTTTGTCTTCTCCACGTTGAGAGTGAGATTGTTGTGTCCGCACCACAAGGCCAGGCGGCTCACCTCGTTCCTGTAGTCCGTCTCATCGTTGTTGCTGATGAGACCCACCACTGTTGTGTCGTCCGCAAACTTGATGAAGTGGTTGGAGCTGTACGATGGTGTGCAGTCGTGTGTTAGCAGGGTGAATAGAAGGGGGCTCAGCACACATCCTTGTGGGCCCCTGTGTTCAATGTGATGGTGCTAGATGTGTTACTCCCGATCCGTACTGTCTGTGGTCTCCCGGTCAGGAAGTCTAGCAGCCAGTTACACATTGAGGTGTTCAGCCCCAGACTGTCCAGTTTATGGATGAGCTGTTGGGGGATGATGGTGTTGAATGCCGAGCTGAAGTCGATGAACAGCATTCTAACATAAGAGTCCTTCGTGTCCAGATGTGTGAGAGCTGTGTGGAGGGCAGAGGAGATGGCATCGTCGGTTGAGCGATTAGGTCGGTATGCAAATTGGAAGGGATCCAGGGAGGCAGGGAGGACAGATGTGATGCTTTTCATGACTAGCCGTTCAAAGCACTTCATCAGGATGGGGGTGAGTGCTACTGGGCGATAGTCATTGAGGCATGCGGGCGTTGCCTTCTTTGGGACAGGGATGATGGTGGTGGCTTTGAAACAGGTGGGGACGATGGCCTGGCTCAGTGAGATGTTAAAGATGTCCGTGAAGACCGCTGCGAGTTCCCCTGCACAGTCCTTCAGCACACGACCAGGTATGTTGTCAGGACCAGAGGCCTTCCGGGCGTTAATCTTGATGAATGATCGCCTTACGCTGTCTGAGGACAGCGCCAGCACCTGGCCATCAGGAGAGGGGGGGAGTTTATGTGCAGGTGTGCTGTTACTTGCCTCAAACCGAGCAAAGAACTCATTCAGTTCATTCAGCGTAGAGGTTGAGCTGTCACAGGTCTGGGGGGATGGTTTGTAGTTTGTGATGGTCTGTATTCCCTGCCACAGACTGCGTGTATCCTTGCTGTCCTTGAAACGGTGAGCTATTTTCCTGGAATACTGCTTCTTGGCCTTTCTGATGCCCCGGGCCAGGTTCTTTCTGGCTGCCCTCAGGCCCACCTGATCTCCCGCTTTGAAGGCAGCATTCCTGGCTTTCAGGAGTCTGTAAACCTCAGCTGTCAGCCATGGCTTCTGATTAGCCCGAACAGTGATGGTTTTGAGGTTGGTTACATCAGAGTCAGAGTCAGAGAGTCTTTATTGTCATTTGCACCGCATGTGGTACATGTGATGAAAACGAGATTATGTACACGGGGTCCCAGTTACATCCAACAACAAATGCAAGAGAAAAACAGTAATAACATCTAGAATTAACTAAGAAAAACATCAACTAGTAATACACTAAGCCCTAATGTAGTGGAAAAACATCATTATAAACAGCAGCACGAACATGAGTCTGTATGAGCAGATGGTCACAGATGAACACAGCAACAAGAAAACAGATCAGCATCAGCATGATGTGATATTTTGCAGTGTTTATTCTCATTATTTATTTATTCATGAGTCTAACAGCCTCAGGGTAGAAGCTGTTCCTCAGTCTAGTGGTTCTATCATCAATGCACTTGGTGATGTATGAACATACACTAGCTATGTTTACATGGACATAAGTAATCGGATCAAACGGCCGAACGGATCAAAAGTGCGTCATGTAAACACCCCGGTCGGGTTATTTTTTGTGTATTCGGCGTGATCCGACCTAATTTGCGATCCGTTCGAAACGGGTGGTTTACGCCGATCCGTAGCCCGATGTGTGCGCATGTAAACACATGATCTGTTCCTTTTACCGGACTGTGGGAAACTGTCCTGACTGCGCATGTGCGCTGCGCGCACCCCCATCCCTCCCTCCCTCTCCCCCCTCGTGTTTCCTCCTCCGCCTGGCTAGTGGGTAGATGCTAACGCTAACGCATGGTGGGGAAGCAAAACTGGTCGGTGAGCGATGCAACATTTGTAATGGAAACGTTAAAATAGCTCAAAACTATCGAACGCCTTGACCGAACGTGTAGTTATTCAAACAAGTACATGAAAAGCTGGAAGAAGCTGGAGATCGCTGGAAGAGCTTAAAGCTAAAGCTAAGTGCTACAAAGCTAAAAACAAAAACGGGACAAGTGGCTACGACCCCACCACTTTTTTATTTTACGTGTTGATGAACTGATGAGAGATCTGCCACTTCCAACACAGCAGGCAGCGGTGTGGATCTAGGTGATGAGGAGGAGAGGAATCTGAGGAGAGGAATCTGAGGAGAGGAAGCTAACCAGGAGCAAAGCATCCTTTGTGGTAAGTTAGACTCTTCAAAACACATTAACCCTCTGTACTGTATTACCTGGAGTAATTAGAAACAACAAATATGTTAAAAAAATGTAATTATAATAAGAAATAAGAGTAGCTGTAGTGCTAGCATAGAACTACAGTATACTGTATTGTACATTAAAACTCCAACTAACCAGATAATTAACCTAACACATTTCAACATATCAGGGGTCCAGTTAAACTTTATTTTGTTTGTTTTTCAGATGATGAGTCCGGCTTTGAAGAGGCAGCTGGCAGCAGCACACAACAGACAGTGGCAGGTGATGGTGGCAGAAGATGCAAGAGTCCCACGTCTTAGGAATCCCAAGAAGTTCACACATGTGCTTTAGAACAACTCAAAACTGATTTGAAAATGTTTCAATTCTCCACAACCATGTTTCTTTGTCCCCTGACAGATCTGTAAATGTATTATTAGGATTGATAGTTTATGGTACAATTAAGGTACAATGTCCTAACTTAATACAGTCAGGTGGTTTAATAAGGACTCTGAGTTTCTGCATGACTCACAGGATAAAAACACATTTGCTGTTCTATCAGATACAGAAACATACATTTTGGAAGTAAAATCGATTATTTTGTCACCAATTTTGTTGTCCTAAATCACATGCATACATTGAAATTGTGAAAGTATGTGATGAGTTGATAAAGAAGTTACTGAATTACAGGTTACTGTAGTTTTTAAATGACCAAAGAAATTTTTTGTTATCATTACAAGATGTGATCTGTGCACATCGTCTGTTTTGTACAAACGTTTTGGACGTTTAATTTTTATGTTTTTCTGATACACCTCAAATTGCACTAAGAATGAAACATGTTTCAAACAAGCAATTTCAACTGTTTACAAGAATGTGTTAAAATGTTTGGTCCATTAAAGAGCTCAGATGTTCACTAGTATTACTTGCAGTTGTTTATTGTGATAATAATTTTATACAAATGTTAACTGCATGTGAACACAAATACATAAGTACAGTATCTTTTTAGAAGAACTCTCCACTGTGACTTCAGAAACCCGGTCATCTCTACCTCCACCTGACAGCGCCAAGGTAAACATTAAATGACTTGTTGAGGAGTCAGACGAGGACAGTTTGCGTATCCTTTGACGAGCCAGTCCAACAGCGGTATGCAGGGTCACCAACAATGAAGAGACGGACGTCCTTTGCTTCAATGTTCCTCACAGACTGCAAAAAAGGACATGCCAATATTTAGTGTTCAACTTTTTATTTGTTTAAAGTTATGGTTCAAACAAATTTTATTTGAAAGAAAACTTTACATCTAAGTATGTCTTCTGATATACTTAGCTGTAATAGTTGTAAAATTAAATACAATATAGTAAATGTTAGCCTTACATTTTGGCAACATTTGTTTAAAGACATGGTTCAAACATTTTATTTTAAATAAAACTTTACAGCTAAGCATCTCTACTTTGAGATACTTCTTAGCTGTAATCGTTGTAGTAATACTAAATACAATATAGTAAATACAGTACTATTAGCCTTACTTTTGTCAACAGATGAGCCCTTTGATAGAGTCTGAGTGGCGCAGGACGTTGGCATCATGGCAGGGCACTGCCTGGCATCGTGACACTGATGCTCCAGAAACAGGAAAACAGAGGAAGAATAGTAATTAATAACAAATACAGACAGTATCACGCAGACAGGTAGAAAAGGAAAGGACAAAAAGTTTATTAGCATACAGCGTTTTTATTATCTTACCAACAGTTGTTGTCCACGACAGCTTGGAGGACAGAGGACGTCCAGCGCTCTCATCCTGTGAATAAAAAAACTAAAAGCACGCGCTGCTTCACCTGTAGTTCATTCAGGGAGTGCAGAAAAAACTCAGTCGCCATCATTACAATCTGGTGCGGGTCCATTTTGGACGCGTATGTTTACTTTCGTCCCGGAAGTAACTTCTTCTTCTGTGGTTTTTACGAAAGTAACTTCCTCTTCGTTTTTTTTTTTTAAGGGGAGTGTACCACTCTGCGCATGTCAGAACTTCTGATCAGAATAAAAGCCTGCTGCATGTAAACACTCGTCATGAACGGATTGGGCGCATGTAAACGGTGCTATCTAATTATGCAATCAGAGCACATTTCAATCCGGTCACAGAATTTTGCCCATGTAAACATAGCTAGTGTCTGAGTACTC
>JBBPBX010059419.1:0-21775 GCA_038048925.1 Garcialebias charrua
AATATTGGACCCTGGAACGTAAGTTTTAACATCTTCTCCCATAAAAGATGATAGTCCAAGTACAGTCTCTAGTTGATTTTTGGAAGTTGCATGGAGAAGGACTTTTCTGTTGTTTAATATTTTGGCTAACTTCACAGCTCCTATCTGTTCCTCAATACCCTTCGTCAATTTAATAGGGTGAGAGCATCGTCCCTCCTGCTGAAATTCCAGTATCACCTTAAATTCCTCTTCCCTGATTGCTTCCACCTGGTTTTGACCTGATGCACTGGGAGTTAATTTTGTTTTTTTGTTTTGGTCAGCTTTGTCGATGCTATCATTGGACCAACTTTTATCCCTTTCCCTTCTTTGTTTTCTTTTCATTTTTGACGACTGTGGTTTAATCCACTCCATTTCCTCTCCACTATCTCTTTCTGAAGTGGAGGAATAGGCTTTCCCCTTCCCCCATCCCTCTCCACTATCCGGATCAAAGGTGGTGGAATAAGCTCTAACCCTACTCAATTCCCCCCCACCACTTCCCCCTGAAGAGGAAGCCATGAAGCTGCATTCAACGCTCAGTTCATGCAATCCGCCAAGTGTACAGCTCCTACCTTCCCGCTTCTCTCCTCACGCCTTCCTCAGGGACCTGACATCTTTGGCATGAAGCTCTTTATGGGGTGGCTGACGAGCTCAAACACTTTTCACCTGTGGCAGCCAGGTAGAACTGAAAAACAATAGGAGAGAGAGGGCTCCCTCAAGAAAAGAGAGCCCTTAGAGGTCAGTGACCGTAACAGACACGACAATAATTCACCATTTTTTGATTTTGTGTGACCAGACGCGACGCACCACTACAATAGCTTTGAGGCTAACACAGCTATGTCGCCAAGATGGCTACTTCCGGTATATTTCCAGGGTTGATGGCGAGCCGTGAAAGGGGTCTATATATGCTAAGGTGCATTAGGAGCCAGGACCTTTAATATTAGGAATATTTAAGAGAACCAGTACTAAAAACAAAAACAGATTGATTATATTTATTTGCTCTCCACTGCACACCTGTAGAAGGAGGTGAGGTCTGAACTTCTCAGACCAGCTCGTCTCAGCCGTCTGAGGAAGTAGTCTCTGATGATCTTTCTTGATCAGGCTGGTGGTGTTGTTGCTCCAGCTGAGGTTATCATTCAAGTGTACACCCAAGTACTTGTAGCTGGAGACCACTTCCACCGCAGATCCTCTTATGTTCAGTGGGGTGTGGGTGTGTTTGTTCCTTCTGAAGTCCACAATCATCTCCTTTGTCTTCTTCACATTGATGTGAAGGTTATTCTCTTTGCACCAGCTCTCCAGGTGTTCCACCTCCTGTCTGTAGCTGGACTCATCATTGTTTGTGATGCATCCCACCACAGCTGTATCATCTGCAAACTTTACAATATGACAGCCTGGATGGGTAGCTGCACAATCATATGTGAGCAGAGTGAACAGGAGAGGGCTCAACACACATCCTTGAGGAGAGCCAGTGCTGAGGGTGATGGTGGAGGAAGATAAGTTGTGGATCCTCACTGACTGTGGTCTGTCTGTTAAAAAGGTCTAGTACCCAGTTACTCAGTAAGTACTCAGTTACAGACCTGTACACTCAGTTACAGACCTGTACACTCAGTTACAGACCTGTACACTCAGGTACAGACCTGTACACTCAGGTACAGACATGTACACTCAGGTACAGACCTGTACACTCAGGTACAGACATGTACACTCAGGTACAGACATGTACACTCAGGTACAGACCTGTACACTCAGGTACAGACATGTACACTCAGGTACAGACCGACTGTACACTCAGGTACAGACATGTACACTCAGGTACAGACATGTACACTCAGGTACAGACCTGTACACTCAGGTACAGACCTGTACACTCAGGTACAGACATGTACACTCAGGTACAGACATGTACACTCAGGTACAGACATGTACACTCAGGTACAGACATGTACACTCAGGTACAGACATGTACACTCAGGTACAGACATGTACACTCAGGTACAGACATGTACACTCAGGTACAGACATGTACACTCAGGTACAGACATGTACACTCAGGTACAGACATGTACACTCAGGTACAGACATGTACACTCAGGTACAGACCTGTACACTCAGGTACAGACATGTACACTCAGGTACAACACTCAGGTACAGACATGTACACTCAGGTACAGACATGTACACTCAGGTACAGACATGTACACTCAGGTACAGACCTGTACACTCAGGTACAGACCTACTGTACACTCAGGTACAGACATGTACACTCAGGTACAGACATGTACACTCAGGTACAGACATGTACACTCAGGTACAGACATGTACACTCAGGTACAGACATGTACACTCAGGTACAGACATGTACACTCAGGTACAGACATGTACACTCAGGTACAGACATGTACACTCAGGTACAGACATGTACACTCAGGTACAGACATGTACACTCAGGTACAGACATGTACACTCAGGTACAGACATGTACACTCAGGTACAGACCTGTACACTCAGGTACAGACATGTACACTCAGGTACAGACATGTACACTCAGGTACAGACATGTACACTCAGGTACAGACCTGTACACTCAGGTACAGACATGTACACTCAGGTACAGACCTGTACACTCAGGTACAGACATGTACACTCAGGTACAGACATGTACACTCAGGTACAGACATGTACACTCAGGTACAGACATGTACACTCAGGTACAGACATGTACACTCAGGTACAGACATGTACACTCAGGTACAGACATGTACACTCAGGTACAGACATGTACACTCAGGTACAGACCTGTACACTCAGGTACAGACCTGTACACTCAGGTACAGACATGTACACTCAGGTACAGACCTGTACACTCAGGTACAGACATGTACACTCAGGTACAGACATGTACACTCAGGTACAGACATGTACACTCAGGTACAGACCTGTACACTCAGGTACAGACATGTACACTCAGGTACAGACCTGTACACTCAGGTACAGACATGTACACTCAGGTACAGACATGTACACTCAGGTACAGACCTGTACACTCAGGTACAGACATGTACACTCAGGTACAGACCTGTACACTCAGGTACAGACATGTACACTCAGGTACAGACATGTACACTCAGGTACAGACATGTACACTCAGGTACAGACATGTACACTCAGGTACAGACATGTACACTCAGGTACAGACATGTACACTCAGGTACAGACATGTACACTCAGGTACAGACATGTACACTCAGGTACAGACATGTACACTCAGGTACAGACATGTACACTCAGGTACAGACATGTACACTCAGGTACAGACATGTACACTCAGGTACAGACATGTACACTCAGGTACAGACATGTACACTCAGGTACAGACATGTACACTCAGGTACAGACATGTACACTCAGGTACAGACATGTACACTCAGGTACAGACATGTACACTCAGGTACAGACATGTACACTCAGGTACAGACATGTACACTCAGGTACAGACATGTACACTCAGGTACAGACATGTACACTCAGGTACAGACATGTACACTCAGGTACAGACATGTACACTCAGGTACAGACATGTACACTCAGGTACAGACATGTACACTCAGGTACAGACATGTACACTCAGGTACAGACATGTACACTCAGGTACAGACATGTACACTCAGGTACAGACATGTACACTCAGGTACAGACATGTACACTCAGGTACAGACCTGTACACTCAGGTACAGACATGTACACTCAGGTACAGACATGTACACTCAGGTACAGACATGTACACTCAGGTACAGACCTGTACACTCAGGTACAGACATGTACACTCAGGTACAGACATGTACACTCAGGTACAGACATGTACACTCAGGTACAGACATGTACACTCAGGTACAGACATGTACACTCAGGTACAGACATGTACACTCAGGTACAGACATGTACACTCAGGTACAGACATGTACACTCAGGTACAGACATGTACACTCAGGTACAGACATGTACACTCAGGTACAGACCTGTACACTCAGGTACAGACCTGTACACTCAGGTACAGACATGTACACTCAGGTACAGACCTGTACACTCAGGTACAGACATGTACACTCAGGTACAGACATGTACACTCAGGTACAGACATGTACACTCAGGTACAGACATGTACACTCAGGTACAGACATGTACACTCAGGTACAGACATGTACACTCAGGTACAGACATGTACACTCAGGTACAGACATGTACACTCAGGTACAGACCTGTACACTCAGGTACAGACATGTACACTCAGGTACAGACCGACATGTACACTCAGGTACAGACATGTACACTCAGGTACAGACATGTACACTCAGGTACAGACATGTACACTCAGGTACAGACATGTACACTCAGGTACAGACATGTACACTCAGGTACAGACATGTACACTCAGGTACAGACCTGTACACTCAGGTACAGACATGTACACTCAGGTACAGACTGTACACTCAGGTACAGACATGTACACTCAGGTACAGACATGTACACTCAGGTACAGACATGTACACTCAGGTACAGACATGTACTCTCAGGTACAGACCTGTACACTCAGGTACAGACATGTACACTCAGGTACAGACCAGTACACTCAGGTACAGACATGTCCTCCACCATAACCCTCAGCACTGGCTCTCCTCAAGGATGTGTGCTGAGCCCCCTTCTGTTCACTCTGCTCACATATGATTGTACAGCCACACATCCAGGCTGTCATATTGTTAAGTTTGCAGATGATACAGCGGTGGTGGGATGCATCACAAACAATGATGAGTCCAGCTACAGACAGGAGGTGGAACACCTGGAGAGCTGGTGCAAAGAGAATAATCTTCACATGAATGTGAAGAAGACAAAGGAGATGATTGTGGACTTCAGAAGGAACAAACACACCCATGCCCCACTGAAAATAGGTGGGTCTGCAGTGGAAGTGGTCTCCAGCTACAAATACTTGGGTGTACACATGAATGATAACCTCAGCTGGAGCAACAACACCACCAGCCTGATCAAGAAAGGTCATCAGAGACTCTACTTCCTCAGACGGCTGAGACGTGCTGGTCTGAGCAGCCCAGTTCTCACCTCGTTCTACAGGTGTGCAGTGGAGAGCGTCCTGTGCTCCAGCATCAACGTGTGGCATGGAGGCTGCACAGTTGCAGAGAGGAAAGCTCTACAGAGAGTGGTGAAGGCTGCACAGAGGTCTGTCGGAGTCAGTCTCCCCACCATCACAGACATTTACACCTCCAGATGCAGGAAAAGAGCCACCTGCATCATGAAAGACCTCACTCACCCAGCACACTCACTCTTTGCCCCACTCCCCTCAGGACGGAGGTTGAGGAGCATCAAATGTAGAACCACTAGACTGAGGAACAGCTTCTACCCTGAGGCTGTTAGACTCATGAATGAATAAATAAAAATAAAATAAAAATAAACACTGCAAAATATCACAACATACTGATGCTGATCTGTTTTCTTGTTGCTGTGTTCATCTGTGACCATCTGCTCATTCAGATTCAGATTCAGATTCTGTTTATTATCGCCATTGTCAATGAACAGGATTCACAGACTAGGAATTTGCTTCGGCATAACGGTGCATAAAATATAGAAACATAAAACATAAAAAACATAAACCATAAAACATCAATACAATCAATACAATATTCAGTGAACAAAACCTACTAAGAAACAGCGCAATTAGAGTGGTGCAATCAAAATACAGTGATACAGTGATTCCCAATCAAAATACAAAATACAGCGACCAAGGCAAGTTATGAGGTAACATGGTTATGAGTGTTCAAAAGTCTGACAGCAGAGGGGAAGAAACTGTTTTTATGGCGGGAGGTTCTGGTCCCAATTGACCGAAGCCTCCTGCCTGAGGGGAGTGGTTCGAACAGACCGTATGCAGGGTGAGAAGGGTCAGCTGTGATCCGACCTGCTCGCCTCACAGTCCTGGAGACGTACAGGTCATGGAGAGATGGGAGACTACAGCCGATTACCTTCTCAGCAGAGCGCACAATGCGCTGCAGTCTGTGTCTGTCCCTGACAGTGGCCCCGGCGTACCACACTGTGATGGACGCGCTGAGAATGGACTCGATGATGGCCGTGTAGAACTGCACCATCAGCTTGGCCGGCAGCTTGGCCTTCCTCAGCTGTCGCAGGAAGTACATCCTCTGCTGAGCCTTTTTGATGAGGGAGCTGATGGTTGGCTCCCACTTGAGGTCCTGGGTGATGGTGGTGCCGAGGAACCGGTAGCAGTCCCCAATGATGATGGGGGTGTTGTTAAAGGTGATGGGGGGCAGAGGGGCTCTGTCTTTCCTGAAGTCCACAATCATCTCCACTGTCTTCTGGTCATTGAGTCATACAGACTCATGTTCGTGCTGCTGTTTATAATGATGTTTTTCCACTATATTAGGCTTAGTGTATTACTAGTTGATGTTTTTCTTAGTTAATTCTAGATGTTATTACTGTTTTTCTCTTGCATTTGTTGTTGGATGTAACTGGGACCCCGTGTACATAATCTCGTTTTCATCACATGTACCACATGCGGTGCAAATGACAATAAAGACTCTCTGACTCTGTACACTCAGGTACAGACATGTACTCTCAGGTACAGACCTGTACACTCAGGTACAGACCTGTACACTGACATGTACACTCAGGTACAGACATGTACACTCAGGTACAGACATGTACACTCAGGTACAGACATGTACACTCAGGTACAGACATGTACACTCAGGTACAGACATGTACACTCAGGTACAGACATGTACACTCAGGTACAGACATGTACACTCAGGTACAGACATGTACACTCAGGTACAGACATGTACACTCAGGTACAGACATGTACACTCAGTTACAGACATGTACACTCAGGTACAGACATGTACACTCAGTTACAGACATGTACACTCAGTTACAGACATGTACACTCATGTACAGACCTGTACACTCAGTTACAGACATGTACACTCATGTACAGACCTGTACACTCAGTTACAGACATGTACACTCAGGTACAGACATGTACACTCAGGTACAGACATGAACACTCAGGTACTGACTCATCTGTATTCCTTGGCATTTGATCCAAGCAGAGTCTGAGAACAAATTTTGAGCAGATTTTATTGTTGTGTTAACTTTATTGTTTTAGTGG
The DNA here is from genome assembly GCA_038048925.1 of Garcialebias charrua. NCBI lineage: Eukaryota > Metazoa > Chordata > Actinopteri > Cyprinodontiformes > Rivulidae > Garcialebias > Garcialebias charrua. The sequence continues at coordinate 7,202 of JBBPBX010059419.1, forward strand.
CACTAGATGCATTTTACTCTATTTTTATGTTTTAATAGTAAAATTAAAAGACCATCTGAGATGTTGACTTTTAATCATTTTAGTCGCTTGTATTAACTGATTGTATGATTTCTAAACTTTTATTATGTGACTTTTAATCAATTTTTATTACCTGACTATGATTGTTTTGTTGTATGTACAGCACTTTGATCCTGTAGTTGTTTAAAGTGCTCTATAAATAAAGCTGGTATGGTAAAGACATTTGGTCAGCTTCTGTTATGTGTCCTGATGCATGCTCAATAATCCAGGTAGAAAAATCTAAAAAAAGCTAAGTCTGGTCCTCTGGACATTCAAAACACAAAACAAAACAAAAAATTGTAGAAATGTGGATCAAACTGGTTGATCCACTGTGAGAGGGTGCTATTTATAAGACTGAGCTGAATACAGCAGCTCAGACTGAGGAAGTCTTTCTGACGAAAGACGAAACCTTTCTACTTTTTTTTTTATGCCCAGAGGACCAGACTTAACTTTTTTAGATCTTCCTAACATACACTTACAGATGCACATAATTATATGTAATGTAGGCATGTTGTCATCTAACTTTTAAAATGGCCGTCACGTGGCAGTCCCTGTCGAAGTTGTTCCAGGAACTTTCCAACATGTTTTCCAGCCCAGTATCCAGATGTTTGACTGATTACACGTCTTTAGGCAAAGCGGTCATGACAGGAGACAGATCTTCAAACACTGACATCTTTATTGGACTAGAACAACAGACAATTACAATCACTGTAGACGTTTTGACTCCGAGCGGCTAAACCAGTTCACTTCTGTTTAAACATGTTTTGATCTCTGGATGATTAAACCAGTTCAGCTCTGTTTATACAGGTGACCCCCGACCTACGACCCCATCGACCTGCGAACCACGGGACCTACGAACATATCATATTTAATAAAAATATGAAATTACTGTATTAAAAAAAAAAAAAAAAAAATTTTTTTTTTTGTGTTTAAATGTTCTTAATTTCATGTGTACATCACTTTGTTGCAGCTATGGTTGTTTTAAAGGCTTTATAAATAATAATTATGATAAAAAAGATCATTTCTGATCATTTTTGAGCAATCTTGGGCAACAGGAAGTAGGTCTTCAGTTTACACGGTCACAAATTAATGTAGAACACCGGACGGCGTTTTAGGTTCAGTCACTGGGGTCTCCGGTCACAAATTCATGTAGAACACCGGACGCCATTTTAGGCTAGCTGCCGGGAGCCGGCCCGAAGACTGGTGACCAGGATGGCTTCATATGGATTAATTACGAGCTGGAAACGTCTCTGTGAACTTTGTGGATGTCTAAGGCAGCAGCGGATTTATCGCAGATCGTGCCAGGCCGCCGCGGGAACACCTCCGGCCAGGCTCTGGCCTGGCTAGCTCCAGAAGCTAACACCGGACGCCATCTTAGGTCATAGTTACGGCTGCAGGCAGCCAGGTTTGGAAGACTGGTGACCAGGATGGCTTCATATTGGATTAATTACGAGCTGGAAACGTCTCTGTGAACTTTGTGGATGTCCCAGGCAGCTGCAGATTTATCGCCGATGGTGCCAGGCCGCCGCGAGAACACCTCCGGCCTGGCTAGCTCCAGAAGCTAACGTGCACACGTGCTGAGGGAGGAAGTTTCGACGATGCTGCAAAAGGGAGTGATTAGTTTGGTCTCAGGACGCAAACTACACTCTGGCCACTACAGCAAGTACTTCCTGGTGCCCAAAAAGGATCATTCCCTGAGACCGATTCTGGATCTCAGGACTCTCAACAAAAGAATTAAAGCATTTAAATTCAAGATGTTTACACTGCGGCAAGTTCTCCAGTCTGTGAGACCAGGAGACTGTGCATGTACAGTGGATTTAAAAGATGCCTATTTCCTTATAGGCGTGTGGAGGAAACACAGAAAGTTCCTCCACTTTGCGTTCGAAGGGAACACTTATGAATTCAAAGCCTTACCCTTCGGTTTAAAGACTGCTCCTCGTACGTTTACTAAATGTTTGGATGCAGCCCTGACCCCTCTTAGGAATCAAGGACTCAGGGTCATGAATTACCTGGACGACCTGCTGATTCTGGCTGAAGGCAGAAGGCAGGCCCAGTCACACTCCTATAGGGTGATCTCTCACCTGGAGTCTCTCAGTTTTGTCATAAACCTACAAAAAAGCAATCTAACTCCATCACAGGTTACCGTATTTCTGGGAGTACAGATTGATACTGTCCAGTACAGAGCATGGCTCTCGAAGGAAAGAGTTTCCTCCATCCGCCGTTGCCTGGAAAGATTAAAACTGGACCAACGGGTCCCTGTGAAAACATGCCAATGCCTTTTAGGCCTCTTGGCAGCAGCCATTCCCTGTGTACCACACGCATTACTGAAAATGCGGGCCATACAAGTATGGCTACACCGACAGAAACAACCTGCCCTAACTAACCAAGCAGGAAAGGCTAGGATAGATTCAGAGTGCCTGAAGGCCCTGGAACCTTGGAGAGATTTGTCCGTTTTCACAGAAGGGGTCTCACTGGGAAGGGTGTCATCTCGTGTAGTAATCACAATGGATGTCTCAAAAACAGGATGGGGGGGCGATCTGCAGAAATCAGAATGCCCGTGGCCTTTGGAATGAACAGGAAGCGAGATTACATATCAACTTCCTGGAGTTGCTGGCCGTATTCCTGTCATTAAAATACTTCTTCAGTAAAGGTCTGGTTGCTGGACTGCACATTTTGGTGAAATCAGATAACAGGACCACAGTGTCCTTCATCAACAGAGAGGGAGGGACAAGGTCCCAGGCCCTCCTCGGACTGACGCAGAGGATGCTCACGTGGTGTGCTCCAAGAATTTTGTCACTTAGGGCGACTCATGTCTCTGGTGATCTAAATTATGGAGCAGATGCCCTCTCAAGAGGGCCTCTCTTGGCGTCAGAATGGAGCCTGAACCCGCGGATTGTAGAACAGGTCTGGTCACGATTTGGGAGAGCCTCTGTGGACTTGTTCGCTTGCAGGGCTAGCTCACACTGTGACCTCTACTTCTCCTTGAGGGAAGCAGACGCACCATTGGGAATGGATGCTCTGGCACATGATTGGCCAGCAGGGGTGCTCTACTATGCCTTTCCACCTGTCCCTCTGATCGGGGCGACACTAGAATGGGAGCCCTCTCCCTGATCCTCATAGCCCCCAGATGGCCACAGAAACTGTGGTTCCCGGAGTTGATTTCAATGTTATCAGGGATACCATGGCAATTGCCTCCTCACAGGGATCGACTGACTCAGGCACGTGGGTAGCTTCTACACCCACGTCCAGGATTGTGGCAACTTTCAGCCTGGCCTTTGAAGGGAACTGGCTAAGAGCCTAAGGCTTTGGTTGCTTTGTCCCAAAACAAACAGTAACAACATACACAAGGGTACCCCTTAGTGTTTATGTTTTGCCTAGGAGATGTTTAATGGAAGGGTTTCCCCTCTCTCTAATTGATCTCCAACATCAGGATGGGCTCCACTTGTCAGTCGTGCCCTATATAAAAAAAAGAGGAGATGATGAATACTCACACTAGTGGAGCACACTTAGGCTGTCTCTGGCTGGTGTTGTTTATCTCTATGCCCAGTTGAAACATCAAATTGATGTTGTTTACATTTGGCATTTTTTCCTCTCAGCCTGTGCTCTCTACATACCTTGTAGAAAGCAGCTGGGAGATGCCTGTCTTTTTAAGACGGATGTTCTCACATGCATTTTACTGAGCATTTCAAGGGCGTGAATGAATTACGTTCCCATAGCAAGTATGTTGCACTGAGAGAACTTGACTGAAAGGGAACTGAAAGTTATGCACCATAACTCATGTTCCCTGAAGGAAGGGAATGAGGTGCAACATAGCTGGCCCTTTTCAATGCTGAAAGCTCGGTGAAGTGCAATTTTGGAGAAAGATGGATGGGCGTCAGCCGCTTAAATACCCAGAGGGCGGGGCCTCTGGCGTGACGCTGACGCCCTTGCCGTAAAGGCGTGTATGTATTCCTTCAGGTAATCGCGCGGAGGCGCAATTCCCATAGCAAGTATGTTGCACCTCGTTCCCTTCCTTCAGGGAACATGAGTTATGGTGCATAACTTTCAGTTTTTCATGGTGCTCCTTTCAACTTTTTCCTGCTAGTTCAGCTACAATTTTGCTGTGTTTATGCTAATTTGAGCCTTTTCAGCTATTTCCACAATGTTTAGCTCATTTCAGCTATTTCTGCTTCCATCTNTATATAATAATAATGTCTTTTTCTGTCATCTGTGTATGTTTCCCATACACAGACGAAATTCATCTCTGCATTTAACCCAACCACCACCAGGTGGTGCAGTGAGCAGCCAGAAAGCGCCCGGGGAGCTGGAGAATTAGGTGTGCACTCATAGACACCCCAAGGTGTGTAGTGGCCGGGGCGCGAACCCGCGTCCTTCGGGTCCCAAGTCAAAAGCCCTGCCACTACACCATCTTGGCTCCTATATATAATACAACTATGTTTGTTTTTGCAAACAAAATGATAAATTAATGAAAATTCCTTTCAAACTGAGTTTAAAATTAAAATCCGCTTTTCTCTCTGAAAAATCCGACTACAAGCGAATGCAACATTTGTGACGTAGGAAGCAGGACCTTCAGTCTGCATCTGCCATTAACGCATATTCATTCTCATCCAGATCGCCTTTTTTTTTGTAAGACTTAAAAAAGCCGGTACGTTATGTTGCATTTGGGTGTTCTAATATCATCAGTGAACAAGTGAGCCTTTTCACTTTCCCAAAAGATGTAAGACCTTCATCAAAAATGGAATAAATAAAGCTGCCTCCCCTCGGACTGAGCTCCCTGCTTCCTGAACAGGTAAGAGTCAAATACATACGGTGCAGACCTAAATTAGAACCTGCTGTTTCTGCTCATCTAACTTCCTGCTTCCAAAACTAAAGACAAATAGCTCAAATCTTAACTTAGATTGATAATTTTGTTGTTTTATTTCTTGTTCGCATGAATATTTATATGGGGCGTTCTAAAGACGTTCTCCTTCCTACGTCACAAATGTTGCATTCGCTTGTAGTCGGATTTTTTCAGAGAGAAAAGCGGTTTTTAATTATTTTTTTTAATTAAATTTATTCATTTTAAAATATAACACACACAAAAAATCACAATTGTGACAATACAATATCAAGAAATAAAATGAAGTTAAACACAGTTTGAAAGGAATTTTCATTATTTTAGCATTTTCTCTGCAAAAACAAACATAGTTGAATGATACAAGATATATGTTCTATCATTTCATGCAAATTTGTAAGATGATGTCAGTGGACCTTTAACATGTGATGATAAATCAGAATTAGATGATCAAAGTAAACTAGTTTCAGCTGGAGTTCTCCAGAGTCATGACTGAGCAAAGCTTGAATGATCACAGAACATGTTGATCTGTGGTGCAGCTGGTTGAGTGAGCAGGTCCCTGGTTCAAATCCCGGTCTGGGGTCTTTCTGGGTGGAGTTAGCATGTTCTCTCTCTGTGCATGTGTGGGTTTTCTCCCACAGATAAAAACATGTATGTTAGACTGATGGTGACTCTGAATTGTCTCTAGGTGTGTGAGAGAGTGAATGTTTGTTTGTCTCGTTTGTCTCTATGTGTCTCTGTGATGGACTGGAGACCTGTCCAGGTGTCCCCCACCTCTCACACAGTGAGTGGCTGCTGGACATGGGGACCCCTGTGACAGGAAGGTAGTGTATTTTAGTGTATTTTTGGCGTCAGATAATGGCTGTTGATGTGTCTATGAGCAGCTCGCACCTGAGGGCAGCAGGTGTTGGACCAGCAACCTCCGGAGTGTCTCGTTGTCCTCTCTGCAGCGCAGCACCTCGCTGTGGTACTGCGCCACCGTGTCCTTCACGGCCTGGAAGATGTCCTCCGCCGCCGCGGCCAGCCGCTCCGTCAGGAACACGTTCAACAGCTCCAGCCTGCTCATGTTGCTGCTCTGTTTACATCCAGCACACCGGAAGAGACTACTCTGACTGACTGCTGCACAGCGCCACCTGCAGGACAGGCGGGGCTGCAGCGCCACCTTTTCATTCAGTCATCCTTTATTTAGAGCAGGGGTCTGCAACCTGCGGCTCTGGAGCCACATGTGGCTCTTTGGTCCCTCTGCAGCGGCTCTTTCAAGCTTTGACCAAAACTAATATAAAACTGAATTTTATTGGTTATAATAAAAGGACTAGTTTTAGCAGTTTTCTTGTCATTTATTTAGCATACAGTTTAAACTGAATACAGTTTAAGAATACTAGAAACATTACAAGGAGTAAAGCATTCTCACTTTCACTTAATGCTTTATTTCTTCAAAGTAGGATATGTAATTTTTCTACAATAAAAAAAATCACATAAGAATGCATAGTTTATTGTCTAAGTTTTTAGAAATTGGGCAAAACCTATATATATTTTTTTCCTTCTTTACAATAATATCATCTTCTATTTTGTCTTAGAGTGTAAAAATATCAATAAATGTTAAAATTCATTAAATATTTTTAGTTTTATATATTCACCCCCTACTGTCCAGAAAAGTGCCCTCCAACAAACTTAAACTGGTCCGTGGGCCACCAGTTGAGAATCCCAGTTGTAGCAGGTGTTGTGGCTCCGGACGCATTTAATTTAGTGAACAATAGTGAAATTTAGTGAACAAAGAGGCAGAAATGGCTCTTTTGGTCGTTAAGGTTGCAGACCCCTGATTTCGACAGATGAGTCACATTGAGCCTAGAAGACTCATTTACAAGTGAGATCTGCTTAGACAGACAAAAAGTAATGAAACTGGACACATTAGGATATGGAGGTGAAAAATGCCTATTAAAAAAGCTGTTACAGTTTAAAGGGAACTGAAATGTTTGTTAAACCTAGATATAAGACTACAGTAGTTTGAAGGGACGTTTTATTTCGAATAAAGGAGTGGAATTGTGGAATGTTTTGGAATGTAAACTCTGTGATGCTGGTGAAGATTCTCAGTCATCCAGGACATGATAAATCAAAAAGGCGTTCAATTCAGGATCAACTGGACTTTATTTGTAACAGAAAACGTTTCGACTTTTGTCCAGAAGTCTTTTTCAATTCTGTTCAATTCAATTTCAATTCAATTCAATTGAAAAAGACTTCTGGACAGAAGTCGAAACGTTTTCTGTTACAAATAAAGTCCAGTTGATCCTGAATTGAACGCCTTTTTGATAAACTCTGTGATGAAATTCAAAAAAATTATCAAGTCTAAACTGCTAGCAAAATACTAAAGCTTTAAGTAATCCTAATGTATTGTTAATTGTTGAGTTTGAAATGTTACTAAATTCATCTGTTGTTTCTGGAAGTTTGTTTAAATTGATTGTAAATTATTTTTGTTGTTTGGAAAAAAAGGGGCAGGCAAAATAAGAAAATGTTCTTCTTTCTGCCACTTTTCATTTTATGTATTTTGATTTTTTTTCACATATTTATGAAATGGTTTTTTTTTCATTATCTTTTATGTTTTTTTTAATATGTAAAATGAATAAAAACTTAAAAAATATATTTCTTCATACCTGAGAAAAAAATTATATTAAAAAACACCTCGCACAAATAAGCACATAGTGACATAGACATTCTGCAGAGGGGGGAGACACCAAGAACGGTGAGCAATGTCCATAGAAGCTCTCGAGGGCACTGTAAGAGTTCTGATAAGGATGAAATAATCAGCCAGCTCCCTCTGATGAGATCCGTAAACATTCTTGAGGATGTCGGGGAATGGCCAAGGACAACGCTAATGAGAATCCAAGAGTCCTGAAATGATGGCAGAATGTTTATTCAGCTGGTTCACTCTGGTTGATGGTGGAGTTCCCCGATGGGCGGGGNGAGTCACCAAGAACGGTGAGCAATGTCCATAGACGCTCTCGAGGGCACTGTAAAAGTTCTGATGAGGATGAAATAATCAGCCAGCTCCCTCCGGTGAGATCCGTAAACATTCTCGAGTTATGTCGGGGAATGGCCAAGGTCAACGCTAATGAGAATCCAAGAGTCCTGAAATGATGACAGAATGTTTATTCAGCTGGTTCACTCTGGTTGATGGTGGAGTTCCCCGATGGGTGAGGGTGAACGTCAGATGTCCTCCAGGTGTATTCAGATAAGGTGGCCTTCAAGCCCAGCCAGATTCAGATAAACACACAGTTGTTTTTGGGACAGGCAGAACATAATAATATCTACCTCGAGTCTGTGTTGGTCCAAAACGGTTCTGAAATGTCCAAAATTACGTTGCCACACAGATGGAACGTGCCTGAGTAAAAATCCCCAAGATCTGATCCATTCTGCCCAAGGCAATTGAATCTGGGTGCACAGGCATAAACCAAGCCATCACAAACGCAAGCAGCGTGATCGGGTCTCAATTTGCTGCAGACGACTTCCTTAATTGTAGATAAAACCAGCAACCAGCTGAATCCAAAAAGCAGGAACCAGTTATCATAAATCCAATTAAATATGCGTCCTTGAAATCCACAGATGACAGCAGAGATAGACACGTCATCAAGTCTTCATGTCGATGAGATATCCAGTTGCATGCGTGCCAACATGGCAAATCGGCTCGCCTAAAGCCGGTCTTCTCTTCGAAATAACTTTATCAAATTGTGTTGAGGGACTTACTGATCAAATCAAGTCCATAATTATTCAAAAAATGTGCAAGAAGCTCGGAAGCAGTTTCACACAGACAAAGCAGCAAAGAGGCGTGGGAGGGTGCGTCCGACCTCGGAAGAAGCAAGTGGCCTGCAGGACAGGCGGGGCTGCAGCACCACCTGCAGGACAGGCGGGGCTATCACACCCAAAGCACGTGATCTTGAATCAGATAAAATATAACTTATTCACTAACAATTTTAGATCATATTGACTTTAAATGAAAGTTTCTAAGTAATTCCAAGTTAGAATTATGTTCATTAAACTGTGGTAATCAAGTAATTTATTTCATTAAGTCTTTATTATTATGTTTGATGTTGGTGAAATGTCTGAAATAAAAAAATATCAAATCAAAATGATCAAATACACTGTATTTAAATGCAATCTTACACCTGAGAAGACCAGGAATGAGATCATCAGAGGTACAGCACAAGTTGAACAACTGGGAGATAAAGTTAGGGAGGCCAGACTGAGATGGTTTGGACATGTCCAGAGGAGGGACAGTGGTTTGGACATGTCCAGAGGAGGGACAGTGGTTTGGACATGTCCAGAGGAGGGACAGTGGTTTGGACATGTCCAGAGGAGGGACAGTGGTTTGGACATGTCCAGAGGAGGGACAGTGGTTTGGACATGTCCAGAGGAGGGACAGTGGTTTGGACATGTCCAGAGGAGGGACAGTGGTTTGGACATGTCCAGAGGAGGGACAGTGGGTATATTGGTAGAAGGATGTTAGAAATGCAGCTGCCAGGAAAAAGACAAAGAGGAGGTATATGGATGCAGTTAGAGGACATGGAGGTAGTTGGAGTGAGGACAGAGGATGCAGAGTGAGATGGAGGACGACTCTGTGGAGAGCCCTGAAGAGGGAAAAGCAAAAAGATAATTAAATATGTGTTCTTAACGCAGCACATTAAAATACAGAAAGAATAGCAGAAAACGATCCATCTTAATTTGGTTCAGAGCAAACTTGGACCAGTAACCAGTCAACCTCGTTCTTACAGCCATAATAATAATGTCATCAGTTTCCATACAATGGCTAAATCAGTCTCAGCATTTAACCCATCCACCACCAGGGGGTGCAGTGGGCAGCTATTGAAAGCGCCCGGGGGTCAATTTGTCCAGGTAAGACAGAACCACATTTGACTGCAGGACACCAGATAACACACACAAACAAAAACTTGTGAACTTCACAGGAAAGGATCTTTTTTTATTTACACTCAATTCTTAAGCCATCTACTGATCATTTACTGAATAATGAAACATGATGCATCAGTAAGTTTGTAAAGAAATGTTCGTACAACAGGATGGATGGATTCTACCTTTTCATTATGTCAAAACAGGCTGGACGTGAACAAAACAACTTTGTTTATTCCTTTATTATACTACGTTCAATAAAGTTCAACTCAGAAAACATTAAAAATAAAGTGAAGGAAGCAAACAAGTGATGACAACACATGAGAAGAAGCAGAAGAGCAAGTGGTTTAAAGTTTAGCTCAGAGCAGGAACTAGTCTTGACTTCAACAACTAAAGAGCACTAGTTGTAATAATTTAATCAATAAAGTTGTTTATTTGCCGGGTCAAATTTTAGATTTTGTCGTTTTAGAAACTTTTTATTTTCAGCCCACCCAGTAATAAAGTAACTAGTTTACATAATTACAATATAATTAAAAATATTTCTTATTTCCATTTGAAACAATAGGATCACTCAAACAACACATTAAGATCATAAAACTAACTTGAGCAGTTGAATTGAAACCATGAATGTTTTCTTATAAAGAACATAAAAAGATGCGTAACGGTCCCTGAGACGTTGGAGCACGGAGGAGTTCATCCCAGACGAGTGGCTTCATTCAGAAAATAACGATCATGTCAACCATGATTGATGAGTCAGAGGCAACAGAGCAATACAAACAGGAACATGTCCAGCTGCTTGTTGCATACACAGTATACACAAGAACCTCCTTCTCTCTAAAACCAGACAAACTGCACAACGCTGACCCCCCCACCCAGCTTCTAAAATCCAGTCCTTTCACTGGGTCTCCTCAGACGACAGGAGAACAAAGTGGGTGAGAGAAAACATTTAATTAAAGGAGCTGAGCGATGTGTGCAGCGGCTCAGGGTGCATGCTGGGTGTGAAGGTGATGGGTTGGAGGCGAGGCAGTCAGGCAGGGCCAGATTCCTCAGCTGTCAATCATTTCTGACAGTTCCTGCAGCAGGTCATCCTCTCCGATGGCCGGATCGACGTCGTCCTCCAGGTGATCATCGGTGAACTGGTTGATGAGCTCCTCAAAGTCATCCATGGCGGAGGAGGCATCGGCACGCGCTGCTGAACTGGAGCGCCTTGGCCTGGACTGACTGTGGGGTTTCAGGACTGGGCTGGAACAGACAAACATCAGCTCTTTAGTACGAAAATAAAACACTTCAACATCATCTGTCATGCGCGTCAGCCCTGACCGGCCGCCACGGCTCCTGGAAGACACATGATGATGATTATAACCGACAACTAATGAAAACCTCAAATTCAGTACCTCAGAAAATTAGAATAATGTGAAAATGTTACCATACCATACCATACCATTTTATTTATAAAGCACTTTAAACAGGAACAAGTCCACACCAAAGTGCTGGACAAACAAACACGCAACAGGCAACACAGACAATGAAGTACAACACGAAAAACATAAAAACATTGCAGATCATAAATAAAACGATCCAATACAAATCAGCTGGCATTGAAAGCGATGGAGTAGTAGTGAGTTTTTAACCGGGATTTGAAAACCGAGAGGGAGGGGGCCTGTTTGATGAGCAGCGGTAACTCGTTCCAGAGTCTTGGGCCTGCTACAGAGAACGCCCTGTCACCCCTGCGCTTAAGGCGAGTTTCTGGAACTATTAAGAGTACCTGATCCTCTGACCTCAAAGCACGTGGAGGGACATATGGGTGTATCAGATCCGAGAGATAGGCGGGGGCGAGACTGTTCAGCGATTTGTAGACATACATGAGAATTTTGAATTGGATTCGAAGATGAACCGGTAGCCAGTGAAGGGAGGCCAAGACTGGTGTAATGTGCTCTCTTTTGCGTGTGCTGGTTAAAAATCGGGCAGCTGCGTTCTGAACCAGTTGTAATCGTGCAATGGTGGCTTGACTGACGCCAAACAGAAGTGAATTGCAGTAATCAAGCCTAGATGTAATGAATGCGTGAATCACTGTCTCCGGGTGCTTTTTGGATAATATGGGCTTCAGCTTAGATGTTAAATGTTAAATGTTCAGTATTGAAGACACCTGGTGCTAATTAAAACACCTGCAAAGGCCTTTCAATGGTCTCAGTTGAGTTCTGTAGGCTACACAATCCTGGGGAAGACTGCTGACTTGACCAAAAGACGACCACTGACACCTTTGGCAAGGAGGACCAGACACAAAAGGTCATGGCTGAAGAGGCTGGCTGTTCACAGAGCTCTGTGTCCAAGCACATTAACAGAGAGGTGAAGGGAAGGACACGATGTGGTAGAAAAAAGTGTACAAGCAACAGGGATAACTTTATGGAGATGCACATTTCATTTTCCAACAGGACTTGGCACCTGCACACAGTGCCAAAGCTACCAGTACCTGGTTTAAGGACCATGGTATCCCTGTTCTTAACTGGCCAGTAAACTCGCCTGATCTTAACCCCATAGAAAATCTATGGAGTATTGTGAAGAAGATGTGATACACCAGACCCAACAATTCAGAAGAGCTGAAGGCCACTCATCAGAGCAACGTGGGCTCTCATAACACCTGAGCAGTGACATAGACTGATGGACTCTATGCCACGACGCATTGCTGCAGTAATCCAGGCAAAAGGAGCAACAACTAAGTATTGATGCTGTACATGCTCATACTTTTCAGTTGGCAAACATTTCTAAAAATCCTTTTTTTGGGTCTTAAGTAATATTCTAATTTTCTGAGATACTGAATTTAGGGTTTTCATTAGTTGTCAGTTATAATCATCAACATTAAAAGAAATAAACATTTGAAATAAACTGCCCCAAAAAATAAAGGGAACACCTAAACAAAACAATGCAACTCCAAATCAGTCACACCTTTGTGGAATCAATGTCACTGGTTAGGTAGTGACACTTGTTGTGAATCAGTTTCAACTGCTGCTGTGCAAATGGAACACACAACAGGTGGAATGAGAGGCAATTAGCAAGACAACCCCTATAAAAGAGTGATTCTGCAGGTGGTGACCACAGCTCATTTCTCTGTTCTCACCCTTTACATTTACACCCAATTGATGTTGTCGGTACTGGGGCTTGAACCAGCGATCTTCCAATCACAAGCTCACCTTCTTAACCTCTGCGCCACCACTCCCACACTATACTGGTTTAATAATCAACGTCTTGTACAAACCGGATTCCAAAAAAGTTGGGACACTAAACAAATTGTGAATAAAAACTGAATGCAATGATGTGTAGATGGCAAAAGTCAACATTTTATTCGTAATAGAACAGAGATGACAGATCAAAAGTTTAATCTGAGTAAATGTAACATTTTAAAGGAAAAATATGTTGATTTAAAATTTCATAGTGTCAACAAATCCCCCAAAAGTTGGGACAAGTAGCAATAAGTGGCTGGAAAAAGGAAATTGAGCATATAACGAACAGCTGGAAGACCAATTAACACTAATTAGGTCAATTGACAACATGATTGGGTATAAAAAGCTTCTCAGAGTGTCAGTGTCTCTCAGAAGCCAAGATGGTAAGAGGATCACCAATTCTACCATTGTTGCATAGAAAGATAGTGCAGCAATACCAGAATGGTGTTACCCAGCGTAAAATAGCAAAAACTTTTAAGTAGGCATGTAATGGTTGTAATGGGTGTAACGAACCGTTTCGGTACACCACGTTCGGTTCGGTTCACCTGCGTACCGTTTCGGTTATTTTTTCACTCATTAAAGTCCATGACCCACCATGTTTTCAAATTGCATCGCCATTAATATTTATTAGTTTATTTAAAAATAATACAGGAGCGTTTATTTATATTGTAGAGAAATAATGCAAAATGTGTTATTTCATGATTTATAGCAGATTTTAGCAGAAGCTCCGGGAAGATCTGCCCCTCTCCAAATATGGGCATTCACATCACTAAAGATTCCGCCTTGGAGTTACAGGCGGAGTTTTAATAAGCCTTCATCAACTTCCATGACCGCTGCTCTAAGAGAGGAAAAAAAAAAGAGAAGCGGTTGCTCACTGATGTCTGTCATATTCTGAGCAGCATCCACGTAGACATACTAGTTTAATTCGCTTGATCGCGACAAATTCATTCATTTCCGCATCGCCTTTTTATTCTCTCCCCTGACCAGACAGGTCGGGAGTAGAAAGGCAGCCGCAGCGCGGAGCTCTGAGCGCGCGGGCTTCCCTGTGCTCTCCGTGCTCTCCCGTGCTCCAGCAACAAGACTGGGACAGAACCGAGCCCCGGCACGAACTTCAAAGCTGATGGAGCGGAACGGGGAGCCAGGGAGAAGCCGCGCGGCTCGCTCCTCTCTGGGCAGAGGAGAGGAGAGCAGCCAGCAACAGTCGCAGCGGTGTTATATCTTATTAAAAAGGTCTATAAAATAAATAAAAAATAAAAGCAGACCACTGGTCCAGTTGTACACAAAAATGCACCAGGAAATATGCAGTTTTACTCTCACTCTCATAAACCTCCATGGAAACTCACTCCTACCTTCTGCCTTGCTTTCTGGGTGGAGATCAATGTAACAAAAGGCATGACCCTTCGGGACTCTTCGGCCAGGTTTCCGGATTCATTCGGGAGTGGGTTTTTTTTTTTTTTTTTTTTTTAACCCTCGCCTGGCCCAAATGCAAAAATGAAAATAAAATTCATAAAATACTACAGTAATTCTCCAATATGGTGAATTGTTACTGTCACGGTGGGTGTTGTCCTT
>JBBPBX010059420.1:0-15593 GCA_038048925.1 Garcialebias charrua
TGAAGAGGTACTTACTGAACACTCAGGGGAAACACGGAGGGAGAGCAGAACATGACACCATGGGAGGACAAACCCGAGACAATGACAAGACTGAGAGGAGCTGAATTTATACACAGACACACTGATTACACATGCCATCCACCTGTGATGATTACAACTAGACACAGGTGAGACAGGGGCAGAAACACAGAGCTGAACTAAACACGAGCAGACAGAACACAATAACCTGAATTAAAACATGAAGAAACACAAAAGACTGAAACAAAACAGAAAGCTGAATTAAGCACAAACAGACAGAACACAAGAAGCTGAATTAAACATAAACATGAAGACTAGATCAAGCACAAAAGACTGAACAAAACAAAAAGCTGAATTAAGCACAAACAGACAGACCATGACATTGCAGAGTTTCAAAAAATCGGAGGTGCACGACATGCGCCAAAACGACGCACGGGGCCTACGCGCAGGGGCGGGGACGGTGATATTGCGTCACTTTTGGCGTGCGCACCCTGGCGCACTGCGCGACGCATCGAATATAAATCTAGCTTGAGATGCACAGAAACAGTGCTGCTTTTTAGAGTTGGAGGTAACCAGGAAAACCTGGAGTGGAGATTCAGTGGCTTGAGTATTCTCCTATTAATCAAGTGGAATGGATTTGTTCAGGAAGAAAGAGAAACAGCGCCGACTGAACTAATGTCTTATAGTAAAAGTGGGGGGGTCCAAATGAACGTTTTTTTTAAATGTGGTGGGGACATGCCCCCTTCACATATATTGGTTGTGACGCCTATGGCAGAAACAATTTCACACACCCGCCTCCGTGGACTGGTGTGAGAGGGTTATATGCAGGCCCGGATTATCAGATGGGCCCCTGGGGCCTGTGCCCAGTTGGCCCACCGCAGGGAGCCCACTGCAGTTTTGGGGAAGAAAGAAAATAAAATATCCTTAGATTTTAAATATGACAGCCACAGAGATAACCAGTAAGATCCACGCTCTTCCTGTTATTTTTATTTTTAATTTTTAATATTTTTTTTATCTTCACTGAGTTGGAAACCATAGTACAGGGTATATGCAGGAATAATTAAGTTAATTTCAATACCTTTTCAAGACTTTTTAAAGACCTTCCAAAATAAATTCAAGACCTTATTGTCACTTTGTTTTATTAAGCAACAAATCTTTGATTTACAAAACTGTTGTTGTTTTCAATTAAATCCGTGAATCTCAAACCTACAACAGAACTGAGATACAGTGGAAAGAAAAAAGTTCAAAAGAAGAAACTGAATCACAACTAGGTTTAAGAAAATATAGCTTAGGTTACAACAAGACTCGTAGCTATTTTAAAGTAACTTGGTTGAACAATGGCGAATAAGAAATAAACACAGTAATCATTACATGTAATCATTCCAGCAACTCTTCAGTTTGCACCAGCTCACTGAGTTTTTCTTTACGTCTCCTTCTCAAGACATTGGACTTGGTGATCAGTTGGGCCATTAAAGAACATGACTTTCCCTCTGCCTGCTCTGCCAACTGATCTGCATCTTTTTGCAGAGAATCGCACACCTCTTGTAGAACTTTTCTCTTTTTTTTTCAGCTCTTCTAACTCAGCTTCAGCATTTATGCCCATCAAGGCTACGCTCATCTTTTTTTTTACAAAATGTACAATAAGCCTCGCGGTTATTCTCGGCGACAGGCCTCAGCCATTCTTGAAAATCAGGCATCTCCAACCAGGAGTCAGAAAACTTGCATTTACCCATTGTTCTCACGGTCTTGCGGCAACTTACTCGAACACACAGACTCAACTTGGAGATAAAGCAGCCGCGCATGCGCACAAGATAGGCCTAGCCGTGCGAAGCAGTTCCCGAATCCTCCGCGGTGAGGAAAACAAATATTGGTCATACATACTTTTTGCTGTCAAATTATTTAAAGCTAGAATAACAGCAAAAAAATAATACCTCATCAAATCGCTTTCAAGACTTTTTAATACTTTTCAAGACCCTTAATTTTCCTAAAATTGATTTATCAACTTTTAATAACTTTCAAGACCCCGCGGACACCCTGTAGTAACATGCCGCGCCGCTGGCCCGCCCCCTAATCGAGTTTATAAAACAGGTAGCACTGCGTTGATCGGACTGTGTGAGTTGTCGTATCTGAGAAGCAAAAATGAGTGAGAGTAAGAGAAGTGGTTTCCAAAAACGAAAGAGAAAAAGAAGAGAAGGAGACGTGTTTATTAAAAAGTATGCCATCTATTCATACATTCTTTGCAAAACGTTTGGAGGAAAATCCGGAGAAGGAAGAAGTCGTTGTGGAGGATGCTGACGGTGAGCAAACTAACATGAGTCCGGAGGAGGAGGCTATTGCTAGCTGCACAACACAACCGCTTGAACCTAGCTGTAGCAGCGCCGCCAGTTCAGATTGGTTTTATCGGGTGTGCGACCCAGCATTGTGGGGGACAGTCGATGAAAAGGCTCGCGCTGTCCTTATCGATCGTGGAGCTGCCAGTTTTCATAATCGGGCGGCCAGATATCCAGCTTTTTTTTTAAAGCTAGAAATTAGAAGATTTTGAGCTAACCAGCAACGTTAGCTTGGAAGCGTTGCCTTCTACAAATGAACCCAACCTGAGCTAACAACGGCAGCTAACTTTACTGAAGAAATGTCTACGGTAGAAGAGCTAACAAAACAAGGAATGCTTCAAGTACCAAGAGTCTGAGCTGGTGAGGGTGCTGGACTTTGAGGACTTGGTTTGTGACTTTGCAAAGAAAAATACCAAAAAGAAGAACTTCTAAATGTAAACTGTTATGACTGTGCAGATAATAAATGTAATGTATTTTGCTTATTTTATATACTGTCTGCAAAACATGAATCTTGCATAATTGTGGTGTGATGCTGAGAATTAGTGCTGTAATTGGATTTTGCAGAGTGTGAAGTTGCCCATATCACTTGGTGACTGTTCATAGCTGTGTTATGTGATGGAATCATTATATCTTCAGTCGTAACATTTGAGAAGTGCTTTCTGCTTGAGTGATTTTCAGTGAACACTTTATTGTCATAAGCTTTAGCCATGCACTGGCTTGTGACAATTTATTTCATTTAATTGTTGTTGTGTGATTTATGAGTGAGATGGCAGTACTTGGTATTCATTTTTGACCAATAAGCAGTGGCGCTCCCAAGTGGGGACCCGGGGTGGCATGACAATCCCTGGAATTGTGTTCAGTTGATAGAAGACATACAGAGCCATCTTCTGCAATTAAAACATACGTGTAAAACCCAATAAATGTGAGTGTGTGTGTGTGTTGTGTTTGTGTTTGTGTGTGTGTGTATAAATATATATATAGTAAAATGGGTGTTAGGTTAGGGAGGGGGCCCTGTGAGCTTCGGTGCCCAGGGGCCCCTGGGGTTGTTAATCCGGCCCTGGTTATATGTTTGCACACTGAGCACGCATGTCTGTACGTTTCTCAGCTTCACCCTGCTTGTTAGCATTTTAATGCTTGTAGGATATATGGAGCGAGAGAGAGGATGAATAGAAAAGCACTGGTGCTGATGAAGCAAAGTGCAGTAAATTAGTTTGTAACAAAACAGGTAAAACATGAACATTCTGATTCATGCTCAAATATCCAACAAAGTTAAGTCAGGTCCTCTGGACGGTTCCTACTTCCAGAAACTGTCCAGAGGACCTGACTTAACTTTGTTGGATGAGGTAAACACTTGTGGTGAAAACTTTACAGCCTGTCAGCACAGTCAGCTTAATGAGGTTAGTTAAGTGGGCCAAAACTTAATAGAACAATGTTCAAAGTTTGTACAAAGGATATTGCAAATTTTAGAATTTGGTTAACAAATAGGATCTGAAATTTTTATTTATTTATTTGAAATGTCCAAGAATTCAGATTTTGCGTACCCTTCATTAACTCCACTAACAAAATTATCTGATTATTAAAATCCCTGTATTATATTATTTTATTTTACCTTTATTTTACCAGGTAATGTCCCGTTGAGGTAAAGAACATGTTTGTTGTTACATAATAGATAATTAGTGAAAATGAATAGATGAGAAAGTATGACATATAATTCAGACACGTGTTACCCTGAGCATTTTGTCAAAGTCAAAGTTTCTTTGTCATTCGCACCACATGTGGTACATGTGGTGGAATGAAATTGTGTACACAGCTCCCAATTCCATCCAAAAAAAGTATAAATTGTAAAGAAAAACAGTAATAGATCTAAGATATGACTAAGAAATATGCTAAACTTAGAATACATCTATCACAAATAATACAAAAACAATACGAACATGAGTCTGTGAGCAGATGAGGACGAATGAACACATCAGCATGAAAGAAATCAGCATGAGATCAACAACATGGATAGTTTAGAGTTTATTCTATTTCAAAAACTAAACGGAGTTTGCAAAGATTTAAAAGATGATAAAGGCCAGCGGTCAACATTATAAACAGGAAGTACCACATGTTGGTCAGTACGAAGGTAACGGCAGGTAAATCCTCCATTCATTGTCATAATAACATAAATTAATGGTTAAATTAAAGGTGCTAGTTGTGTTTTATTTGGTGTATGATGCATGCTCAATAATCCAGGTAGAAAAATCTAAAAAAGCTAAGTCTGGCCCTCTGTACATTCAAAAAAACAAAACAAAGCAAAAAAACTGTAGAAACGTTTCGTCTTTTGTCCGAAAGACTTCCTCAGTCTGAGGTGCTGTGTTCAGCTCAGTCTTATAAATAGCACCCTCTCACAGTGGATCAACCAGTTTGCTGCTGACAGCCAAAACCAGCTGCTCACATGATCAAGGAGGACCATCAGCCTAACGATGGATCGTTAGCACCCTGATGGTTGTTTGCTATTCACAGAGGGCTGAGTGATACTAGCAATAACAGCATTGTAAGAGGGGGACAGTTGAACCCGGAGGCCTCCACCTCTGTTTAATGATGGACGGTTTCTTTTCACAAAGATGGCCTCCTTTACTCCTCTCTCAAACCATTGTTCCTCTCTATCAAGGATGTGAACATCTTCATCCCTGAAAGAGTGACCTCTGACCTGGAGATGAGTGTAGACCGCAGAGTCCTGACCTGATGATGTTGATCTTCTGTGCTGGGCCATCCTTTTGGCCAGTGGCTGTTTAGTTTCCCCGATGTAAGACTGATCACAGCCCTCCTGACACTGAACAGCATACACAATATTACTCTGTTTGTGCCGGGGGACTGGATCTTTGGGATGAACCAGTCTTTGCCGTAATGTATTTTGGGGTTTAAAAGCCACTGGGACGTTGTGTTTAGAAAATAAACGTCTCAATGTCTCTGAAACTCCCGCAACATCTGGAATGACCACTGGTCTGGGTCTGGGTTCCTTCTTTTCACCTGATGGCTGGCTGGAGTCCTGTTTGGGTTTCTTCTCTGCTTTCAGGAAGGCCCAGTTAGGATATCCACATTTCTCTAGAGCCTGTTTTGTGTGTGATTTCTCCTTCTGTCTGGCTCCTGAGTCAGTGGGGATGCTGTCTGCTCTGTGAGACAGAGTCCCACCGCCCTTTGCAGCACAAGGTAGGAGTCATCAGGACGCAGAGCAGACAGCGTATTTTACTAATTTATTGAGCAGTTGTTTCCTTTAAACCGTTACTTTTCATTCAACCTTTGTTTAAGCAGTTTAATCCCAATGAGCTTCTAGGACTCATTTACAAGAGAGACCTGTCATGTTTTAAAATGCTTAAACAACAACAACAAAAATTACCAAGCAACAAAGAAAAATGCTTAAAGGCATTCTTTTACATTGGACGACGTCCTCAAGAAGTTTACAATCTATGTGGTTGAGGTAACGAGCTCATTCCAGTGAAGCAGGATGTCCTGCAGCATACCAGACTTCAGAGCATCATTTACAGACTGGAACATTGCAGGTCTGCTATTAGGACTGAGTGAAGCTTATTGAAAGAAAACTACAAAATAGCAGCGCCTTGCCCAAGGTTTTTTTTTTTTTTTTGGTCCAATTGGGTTGTTCCCGCTCCCGTCGGCTCCCGTTAACTTTTCCTCCTGTCCCATCCTGATCATTTGAGTTATAATGAAGTGGACTCCCAACCCACTGGAACCCTGCGGGAATCCCATGACCCACGGGACTCCTGAAAATCCTCTACAACACCTGCAATAAACAAGGGACCACTTTATTGCTGTTGATTTTTGACTGTGTAACTTTACAAACAGCACCCCATACAGTACTTCTGTGTGTGTGACTGATATAAATGTGTGAAATGTGCAGCAAGTTCCATTTAGTAAGAATTCCAATTTGAGTGTTTGTATTTAAAAGAAAATACAAAACAAAACAAAAGAGACCATTGATGCTGCAGCAGGTAAGAAAAGCCTTTACTGTGTCCCTTAAATATGGTTGGTTAATTAAATTAGAGTGTTAATGAGGAATAACTATAGATAACTTATTACTACCATAATACAGCAATTTAAATAAACACTATGGCAAAAAATGATATTTGTAAATGTTATATTTTAAACAATTGAACATGTTTGAATTCTTGTTTTTGGTTGATGTAATACAGTAACACCGGTAATGTACGCTAGCAGTTAGTTCGCTTGGCTTTAGCACAAACACAAACAGTGAACTATAGGCTCAATGAAGTAAAACTATTGTATCTCAAGTTCAAGTATCTTTATTGTCATTTGCGTCACATGTGGTACATGAGGTGGAACAAAATTTTGTACTCAGGGTCCCAGTTACACCAACAATAGCAAAAATATAAAGTATAGAAAGAAACATAAGGATCTAAGATATACACTAAGGGTCTGCAACCTTTACAATCAAAAGAGCCATTGTCCGCATTTGTTCACTAAAAGTGTTCAGAGCCGCAACAACATGCTACAACTGTGGTTATCAACTGGAGGCCCATGGGCCACTTTAGGTTTGTTGGAAGGAGCATTTGTGGCCACTAGGGGTGACATTATAAAGATTTTTTACCATTTAAGACAGTTGAAAGACCAGATTCTTTTAAAGAGAGGTTTTTCAATTAATAAAAACTATGAACTATGCAGAACTAGGTAATATTTTTATTGTGGAAAAATTAATTAAGTATAGAAATAAAGTTAAAGTGGGTATGCTTTACTCCTTGTACTTGTTCCAGTATTCACATATTTGCAAAATAAATGACGGGAAAATGGCTAAAACTAAGGGTAATCCTTTTTTGTTGTTTGTATAACAACCAATAAAATTCAGTTTTATGTTATTGTAGTTTTGATCAAAGCTTGAAAGAGCTGCTGCAGAGGGACCAAAGAGCCGCATGTGGCTCCAGAGCCGCAGGTTGCAGACCCCTGCACTAAGATATACACTAAACTAACACTAAACATCTGAGATGTACGCTGAACACTAAAAATGAAAATCATTAAAACAGCAGCCCAAACATAGCAGCATAAAGGCAAAAGATCAGCAGCATGGATAATCAGAGATCAGCAGCATGGATAATCAGAGATCAGCAGCATGGATAATCAGAGATCAGCAGCATGGGTAATCAGAGATCAGCAGCATGGATAATCAGAGATCAGCAGCATGGATAATCAGAGATCAGCAGCATGGATAATCAGAGATCAGCAGCATGGATAATCAGCAACACAGCCAAGTCACAGATCACCAGTTAAAGTGGCATTACAGTGATTTTTATGTTGTTGGTGGTTTTGTTTTTCTTTACAGTGATTATCCTGGTTAGAGATTCATGAATCTAACAGCAAAAAGTGTGTGTGTGCTGGGTGAGTGGGGTGTTTCATGATGCAGGTGGCTCTTTTCCTGCATCTGGAGGTGTAAATGTCTGTGATGGTGGGGAGACTGACTCCAACATCTTCTGTGCAGCCTTCACCACTCTCTGTAGAGCTTTCCTCTCTTCAACTGTGCAGCCTCCATGCCACACGTTGATGCTGGAGCACAGGATGCTCTCCACTGCACACCTGTAGAAGGAGGTGAGGACTGGGCTGCTCAGACCAGCTCGTCTCAGCCGTCTGAGGAAGTAGAGTCTCTGATGACCTTTCTTGATCAGGCTGGTGGTGTTGTTGCTCCAGCTGAGGTTATCATTCAGGTGTACACCCAAGTATTTGTAGCTGGAGACCACTTCCACTGCAGATCCTCCGTGGGGGGTTGTAGGTGTCTTTGTTCCTTCTGAAGTCCACAATCATCTCCTTCATCTTCTTCACGTTGATGTGAAGGGTGTTCTTCCTGCACCAGCTCTCCAGGTGTTCCACCTCTTGCCTGTAGCTGGCCCCATCATTGATTGCGATACAACCAACCACTGCTTGATTGTCTGCAAACTTTACAAAACCACTTAAAAATCTTACAAATGTTACAATCTGATAACATTATTTAATACCTGACCTGAATAAAATGTTGTAAACAAACCCTAGCTACATAATATTTAAAAATGTGTCTGTGTATATGAAAATTAAATGAAAAAAGAAAACAGGGTTAATTTTGTAGATTTGCAGGCTCTGTAGTTGTGCTGAAGGTGTTTTCATGAAACTATAAATAAATATTCCTTGAATATACCTCTACATCTGATTAACTTTTGAAATTAACCCAACTGAAGATTGATGCCACAGCCAACTGACCTTAGAAAAGATAGAAATAACTAACAGTCAGTTTTACAACTGTTCTAAATCTAATGTACTTGTTAATGAGACTTATTCATGACACATATTCTGAGTGATAGCTCTTTGGCCTATACTGTACCTTCCATCCATTGTATTTTGCTTGTTTCGAAGTCAGGTCTCAGGGGCAGCAGCTTGAGCAGGGAGGTCCAGACATCTCTTTCCACAGTCTCCTCTTCCAGCTCTTCTGGGAGCACCCCAAGGTGTTCCCAGGCCAACTGAGAGACATAGTCTTTCCAGCATGTCTTGGGTCATCCCCGGGGTCTCCTTCCAGTCGGACATACACGAAGCACCTCCCTAGGGAGGCACCCAGGAAGCATCTTTGCAAGATGCCCGAACCACCTCAATTGGCTCCTCTCAATGTGGAGGAGCAGCGGTTCTACTCTGAGTCTCTCCCGGATAACTGAACATCTCACCCTATCTCTAAGGTCCTATCTATGGCTACCCTGTGGAAGAAACTCAATTCAACCACCTGTATCCATGATCTCATTCTTTCTGTCACTACCCAGAGTTTGTAGCCATAGATGAGGGTAGGAATATAGACTGACCGGTAAACAGAGAGCTTCACCTCACAGCTCATCTCCTTTTTCACTACAACAGATTGGCACAGAGTCCACAATACCGCAGAGGCTGCACTAATCCATCTGTCAACCTCACGCTCCATTCTTCCCTCACTCATGAACAAAAGCCAGATATATTTGAACTCCTCCACTTAAGGCAGAACCTCACCCTCCACTCAAAGAGAGCAATCCATCCTTTTCCGACCGAGGATCATGGCCTCAGATTTGGATGTGATGATTCACATTCCTGCCGTTTCCAGCTGTGGGATTTGTTACTGTACTTAAGTACATTTTTCATGTATCTGTACTTTACTTAAGTAGAATTAAATGTGGGTACTTTTACTCCACTACATTTTACATGCAGTATCTGTACTTTCTACTCCACTACATTTCTATAATGTGTTGAGTTACAAGTTACATTCACGTTGCAGCTTTTTGATTTGTCATCAGTTTGAAAGTAACTGATGGCGAGAGGGGAGTTGGTCCATTGAATCACTGCAATATGGGCAAGTAATGTTAGACTCGCCTTCAGGAAGAGCTGGACCAATGACGTATTAGAATATACGTCATTGGTCCAGCTCTTAAAACGTCATTAAGCTGGGAGCACCCACAGCACCACTAACCCACCCAAAATGAATTCCACTGTGGAGAGACAGCCAGAAGATACACAACACCCATGACTTTATTGAAAGATTATTGAAATATTATTGAAAGATTATTGAAATACTGTTCAGTACATCAGGACAGATTCTCTCTCCCTAAAGAGCCAGACTGGACCATGTACAGTATTTTCTGCCTGATAAGTCGCACCTTTCTATAAGTCGCTTTGTCCAATTATTGGCAATAAATTGGAAAAATCCATAAACATGTCGCACCTTTATTTAAGTCGCATCTATTATGCGTCACCGCTACGTGACGTGTCAGCGTCTCATTTGCCCTGCTGAAAATGGCGGCCACAGTAGCGTGCACGGAAGGACTTTTAACAAGATTAACATGGTAAAAACAATTAATTGTCTGCTGAAAATTATAGCAAAGATGTGTCTTAGCTTAACCATTCCTTAATAAATTCACGTAATGGTCAAATCTGCTGGATTTAATTGTTTCGCTTTGACATCTTCCAAACGGTTGCGCGCTGCGAAAATAAATTATAAATAAATCTAATTTTATCTCAAACAACTCTAACAGCTAATAGTTTGTAAATGACCACCAAGTAATTACTTTCTGTAAGTTTAAAGAAAATCTGCCGTGTGGTTTATGAGCTATTTGCTAAAAAGTACCCGGAAAAACAATGAAGCTAACCGTGACACATTTACGTTTATAAAACATCGAATTTTATCTCAAATAACTCCCAACAGCTAACAGTTTGTAAATGACCACCAAGTAATTACTTCCTGTAAGTTTAAAGAAAATCTGCCATGTGGTTTATGAGTTATTTACTGCACCATTTTTTGCCAAAATGAAAAACGGTCATATCTGAGCCAAAAATTGGTCTAAAAATATGGGGGAAAATACAAATACAAAAACAAATAAACAACAAACAAACACATGTATCTTATATAAAAAAGAAAATAATAATGGCAGCTAGTCTGGTACAGAGTGAAAGTTAGTTCATCCAGCCAACAGTTGTAGTGGTTATCAAGTATGCGAAAATTGTTCAGAAAAGCAATGCAGTGACATCCTAATTTTCTCAAGTTTAAGAAATTAAAGAATGTACTTGAGCCAGTGTAAGAAAGAGGGGGATGAGGTATTTTCCATTTGAGTAATAGTCTCCCCCTTGAGCTGCGTGCCACCTCTGATCTGACTCTGTTCAAAACCAGACTGAAGACCCACTTGTTCAAAAAAGTTTTCAGTGTGTAACTTTTATTACTTTGGTATTTTAGTATGTAGCATTTTTATTTCCACTGCCTTCTTTTATTGCTGTTGTTTTTATTTTCACTGATTTATTGTACCTGTTTTTATATGTTCTATCCTGTTAAGCACCTTGGTCAATGTAGGAAGGTGCTATACAAACAAAGTTTATTATTATTATAGCAATAATGGTCATTAAAGCTAGAGAATTTCCCTGAGATGGGGTTAAGGGGGGGCTTCCAGAAAAGACCCCAAACAAGGCACTTAGGGGATTCAGGTAAATTTCTCTCCCAACCGCCTCATACATAGCAGCAAATATCTCTGTCCAAAAGGCATTGAGCAGAGGGCACACAGCCAGAACGTAGAGATTTGCAGGGGATTATTGACATCTGTCACAAGCTGAAGAGAGCGTGCTATAGATTTTAGATAGCCAGGCTTTAGTATACAGTGGTCCCTCGTTTATCGCGGGTTTTTGGGAACACGCCCACCCGTGATAAGTGAAAAAATGTGAAGTAGGGATAGAGTAGTCCAAGTTCAAGTTTAGTTCAAGTTCAGTAAACTTTGTCATGACATGTGCCAGGCTGCAATCACAGCGCTACTCCCAACCTCCCTCCTTAAAGAAATGATTTAAATGTAAATACTGTCACATTTTAAAGAAACAATCCATGCAGCATGCAATATTCTAAATAATGTTTCTAAACCATGGGCGTCAGAAGCATCTGTAATGTGGGGGAGGAGACTATAGTGTGTGTGTGTGTGTGTGTGTGTGTGTGTGTGTGTGTGTGTGTGTGCGCATGTGCACACACACTAGTGTGCAAAAAAGTGTACACTAGTGTACAAAAAAATCAGCATTTCATCTAGATTTATTTACTTTAATTCCATTTAAAGCATGTCTCTCACACCTGCAATGTCTCTCACACCTGCAGCGTCTCTCACACCTGCATTGTCTCTCACACCTGCATTGTCTCTCACACCTGCAGCGTCTCTCACACCTGCAGCGTCTCTCACACCTGCAGTGTCTCTCACACCTGCAGTGTCTCTCACACCTGCAGCGTCTCTCACACCTGCAGCGTCTCTCACACCTGCAGTGTCTCTCACACCTGCAGTGTCTCTCACACCTGCAGCGTCTCTCACACCTGCAGCGTCTCTCACACCTGCGTCTCTCACACCTGCAGCGTCTCTCACACCTGCAGGTCTCTCACACCTGCAGCGTCTCTCACACCTGCAGTGTCTCTCACACCTGCATGTCTCTCACACCTGCAGCGTCTCTCACACCTGCAGCGTCTCTCACACCTGCAGCGTCTCTCACACCTGCAGTGTCTCTCACACCTGCAGTGTCTCTCACACCTGCAGGTCTCTCACACCTGCAGTGTCTCTCACACCTGCAGCGTCTCTCACACCTGCAGCGTCTCTCACACCTGCAGCGTCTCTCACACCTGCAGCGTCTCTCACACCTGCAGCGTCTCTCACACCTGCAGTGTCTCTCACACCTGCAGCGTCTCTCACACCTGCAGCGTCTCTCACACCTGCAGCGTCTCTCACACCTGCAGCGTCTCTCACACCTGCAGCGTCTCTCACACCTGCAGCGTCTCTCACACCTGCAGCGTCTCTCACACCTGCAGCGTCTCTCACACCTGCAGCGTCTCTCACACCTGCAGCGTCTCTCACACCTGCAGCGTCTCTCACACCTGCAGCGTCTCTCACACCTGCAGCGTCTCTCACACCTGCAGCGTCTCTCACACCTGCAGCGTCTCTCACACCTGCAGCGTCTCTCACACCTGCAGCGTCTCTCACACCTGCAGCGTCTCTCACACCTGCAGCGTCTCTCACACCTGCAGCGTCTCTCACACCTGCAGCGTCTCTCACACCTGCAGCGTCTCTCACACCTGCAGCGTCTCTCACACCTGCAGCGTCTCTCACACCTGCAGCGTCTCTCACACCTGCAGCGTCTCTCACACCTGCAGTGTCTCTCACACCTGCAGCGTCTCTCACACCTGCAGCGTCTCTCACACCTGCAGTGTCTCTCACACCTGCGGTGTCTCTCACACCTGCAGCAGTCTCTCACACCTGCAGCGTCTCTCACACCTGCAGCGTCTCTCACACCTGCAGTGTCTCTCACACCTGCAGCGTCTCTCACACCTGCAGCGTCTCTCACACCTGCAGCGTCTCTCACACCTGCAGCATCTCTCACACCTGCAGCATCTCTCACACCTGCAGTGTCTCTCACACCTGCGGTGTCTCTCACACCTGCAATGTCTCTCACACCTGCAGCGTCTCTCACACCTGCAGTGTCTCTCACACCTGCAGTGTCTCTTCCACCTGCAGCGTCTCTTCCACCAGCAGCGTCTCTCACACCTGCAGCGTCTCTCACACCTGCAGCATCTCTCACACCTGCAGCATCTCTCAAACCTGCAGTGTCTCTTCCACCTGCAGCGTCTCTCAACCTGCAGTGTCTCTCACACCTGCAGCATCTCTCACACCTGCAGCGTCTCTCACACCTGCAGCGTCTCTCACACCTGCAGCGTCTCTCACACCTGCAGTGTCTCTCACACCTGCAGCGTCTCTCACACCTGCAGCATCTCTCACACCTGCAGCGTCTCTCACACCTGCAGCGTCTCTCACACCTGCAGCGTCTCTCACACCTGCAGCGTCTCTCACACCTGCAGCGTCTCTCACACCTGCAGCGTCTCTCACACCTGCAGCGTCTCTCACACCTGCAGCGTCTCTCACACCTGCAGCGTCTCTCACACCTGCAGCGTCTCTCACACCTGCAGCGTCTCTCACACCTGCAGCGTCTCTCACACCTGCAGCGTCTCTCACACCTGCAGCGTCTCTCACACCTGCAGCGTCTCTCACACCTGCAGCGTCTCTCACACCTGCAGCGTCTCTCACACCTGCAGCGTCTCTCACACCTGCAGCGTCTCTCACACCTGCAGCGTCTCTCACACCTGCAGCGTCTCTCACACCTGCAGCGTCTCTCACACCTGCAGCGTCTCTCACACCTGCAGCGTCTCTCACACCTGCAGCGTCTCTCACACCTGCAGCGTCTCTCACACCTGCAGCGTCTCTCACACCTGCAGCATCTCTCACACCTGCAGCATCTCTCACACCTGCAGCGTCTCTCACACCTGCAGCGTCTCTCACACCTGCAGCGTCTCTCACACCTGCAGCGTCTCTCACACCTGCAGCGTCTCTCACACCTGCAGCGTCTCTCACACCTGCAGCGTCTCTCACACCTGCAGCGTCTCTCACACCTGCAGCGTCTCTCACACCTGCAGCGTCTCTCACACCTGCAGCATCTCTCACACCTGCAGCGTCTCTCACACCTGCAGCGTCTCTCACACCTGCAGCGTCTCTCACACCTGCAGCATCTCTCACACCTGCAGCGTCTCTCACACCTGCAGCGTCTCTCACACCTGCAGCGTCTCTCACACCTGCAGCGTCTCTCACACCTGCAGCATCTCTCACACCTGCAGCGTCTCTCACACCTGCAGCGTCTCTCACACCTGCAGCATCTCTCACACCTGCAGCGTCTCTCACACCTGCAGCGTCTCTCACACCTGCAGCGTCTCTCACACCTGCAGCGTCTCTCACACCTGCAGCGTCTCTCACACCTGCAGCGTCTCTCACACCTGCAGCATCTCTCACACCTGCAGCGTCTCTCACACCTGCAGCGTCTCTCACACCTGCAGCGTCTCTCACACCTGCAGCGTCTCTCACACCTGCAGCGTCTCTCACACCTGCAGCGTCTCTCACACCTGCAGCGTCTCTCACACCTGCAGCGTCTCTCACACCTGCAGCGTCTCTCACACCTGCAGCGTCTCTCACACCTGCAGCGTCTCTCACACCTGCAGCGTCTCTCACACCTGCAGCGTCTCTCACACCTGCAGCGTCTCTCACACCTGCAGCGTCTCTCACACCTGCAGCGTCTCTCACACCTGCAGCGTCTCTCACACCTGCTCTCTCACACCTGCAGCGTCTCTCACACCTGCAGTCTCTCACACCTGCAGCGTCTCTCACACCTGCAGCGTCTCTCACACCTGCAGCGTCTCTCACACCTGCAGCGTCTCTCACACCTGCAGCGTCTCTCACACCTGCAGCGTCTCTCACACCTGCAGCGTCTCTCACACCTGCAGCGTCTCTCACACCTGCAGCGTCTCTCACACCTGCAGCGTCTCTCACACCTGCAGCGTCTCTCACACCTGCAGTGTCTCTCACACCTGCAGCGTCTCTCACACCTGCAGCATCTCTTACACTTGCAGCGTCTCTCACACCTGCAGTGTCTCTTCCACCATCAGCATCTCTCAACCTGTAGCATCTCTCACACCTGCAGCTTCTCTTCCACCTGCAGCTTCTCTCACACTTGCAGTGTCTCTTCCACCATCAGCATCTCTCACACCTGTAGCGTCTCTCACACCTGCAGTGTCTCTTACACCTGCAGCATCTCTCACACCTGCAACGTCTCGCACACCTGCAGTGTCTCTCACACCTGCAGCTTCTATTCCACCATCAGCATCTCTCACATCTGTAGCGTCTCGCACACCTGCAGTGTCTCTCACAC
>JBBPBX010059421.1:9204-21775 GCA_038048925.1 Garcialebias charrua
ACACACTTTTCTAATAATGTATTTTTAAATTATGTCTGTGCGATCAAGTAACATCAGGAAGTTTATTTATTCAGGGAGGGTTTATTAATGAGAGTTTTGGATGATTTACTGTTTTAAAATGATAGATCTCAAACGCAATCGGACATGCTCCGCCATTATTATTTAAATGCGCGTTGGAGCGTGCCTTCCCGTTGTCACGTCACATGACGTTTTGCGGAAATGCGCGGATTTTTAGGGGCGTGTCCCAGAGAAAAAACTAACATAACTTGGAATGAAATTTTAATATATTTATAATTTATTTAGCAAAAACGAACAGAGCTGAATGATATAAGATATATATGTTGTGACAAATATGCAAATTTCCAACATCATGTCACAATACCTTTAAGAGATATGCTGGTGAAGACTCTGTCATGCAGGTCAGGATCGATCCCCCATAATGTAAAAAAACCCAAAAAAAAACAACAACAACAACAACAACAACAAGGACTTCTATTGTGAAGCTGAAGACGTTTCCAACCATCCGGGAGGATTTATCAACTCTAAAATTTTGACTGGCCTAAATTCAGAATTTTGAAATGTCTTCAGCTTCAGAAGTCCAGTTGTTTTTGTTTTTAACTTCTTTTTAAATTAATATTTGAGAAAAAAAAGCCTTTTGTGTACATAGAAAAAGTCTTGGATCTTTGAGTTGAGCTCATGACAAAAGGGAGCCAAATAAAAAATGTTGCGTTTACATTTTTGTTCAGTATATTTAAGGACAGAAGAGTTTATTTCTGAGGGATGCAGATTTTACTGCAGTATTGTTAGAAAAGACAAAAACAAACATCAAAAGTAAAGTGGTCAATATTTTTCTTCTTAACATTTATTATTTGGACTATGAGGAATATTTTTGCACTTCAGTAAGCAGTCATAAGTTTCACTGACAGGAGACTTTTCCATTTGATTCACCTAATCCAGTTACGTCAGGACTCGTCTGCAGCCGTGGTGAAACAGACGAGTAAAGATGGAGGTGACAAAATACATTGTCTCAAACTAGGAGCACTTTAGAAGTCCACAGTACTTCTGTTCATTATCATTTACTAACTGTAGCCTTACTGAAGCTTCATCATTCACACGTTTCGTTTCATACTTCATCTGATGAAGGAAGATGTTCCTGTGAGCTTCATCCATGTCTGCACTGAGATGATTCATTGAGTCACTTCATTACTAAATAAATCCAAGCAAAAAGCTTTGAGGCTTCACTTCATCCACCAGGCAGCAAAATGCCCAGTGGTTTGTGTTTCACAGGGACAAATATTACTGTCGCACAACAGCCCAGTGTGCAACAGCAGGAGGCAGAAAACAGTGAGGAACTCTGAAGAGACCAGAAAGGCTAAAAATGAAAGATCTGAACAAAGTTGCAGCTCTTTACAGTAAAACTAAAGGAGGTCACCGCAGCGGTGCGATGCACACACACACACACACATACACACACACACACCTCTGGGATTAAAACGACACTTTGTGCAGACAGTGTTTCAGAGGGCGTGTCAGAAATCATCCTGCAGAGAACAGAACCAATCAGAGGAGCTGAAACAGACTGATGGCTCTCTGAGCGTCTGCACACACACACTGAGAACAAATGACCTTTTCTACTTATTAATAAATTATTACTATATTACTACTATATTACTACAACGCGACTTATTACTACTAAGTCCTGTTTTTATAAACGCTGATGCTTTTTCATCCGAGGTATGTTGGAGGACGTGCATGTCTGGAAGCATCACCTCGTAAGCTGAAAAGTCTGAAACAGTTTGTTATAAACATCCTGCAGACAAAGGTATGACAACATGTTTTATAACAAATCAAACAATAATTATTTTTCATAGCGTGCTGTCATGCATCTCTGCATGTGCAGTTCTGAAAGCAGAAAGGACCATCTTTGATTCTGGGTGTAAACCAGTAACTTCAACACAAAGTGCAGACACACCAGAGGCTTCAAACGTCTCTTGAGAGCAGGCAGTGGGACACCTCTGCTGCTGTCTCCACATCCCGTCTACTCATACACACATGACTTACAGACACAGAAGTGTGTGAGGCTGTTGGAGCCGTGTGTACCTGGGGTGGTTTTCTCCAGGATGTACCAGCGGTAGAAGGCTCTCTTCTTCTGCTCGCTCAGGTCGGAGCCGTGCTGCAGCAGCCAGTGGGAGATCCTGCTCTGACTAATGCCTGGAAGGAAGCAAAACATCGAATTACAACCGGCTTCACTCCAACACGGGGACAAGGTGCACATTTTCACTCAGAGAATCAAGAAAGACCACTACAAGAGCTGTAAAGTTAACATTCAGTTAACTTTCTGTGGTGGTGGTCATGTGTCCTGACCTGCAGAGAGCTTCTGTGTGTTTTGTGTAAGAAGATGTTTAAAGAGCCATAAATGTAAATCTAGAGGTTTATCAGAAACAGGGATAAAATCTGTAAAGCTCCTTTCAGGCCGTGTCCTTTTCATTGAACATGATGCTATTTGTTTCTGAACTCCTTCATGGCACTTTTTTACTGAAACAAGGGCAAACAGACAAGGTCAGATGTGGTCCGAGCATATCACGTTCTGGACTGCTGCAGCTACATCAACATCAGCCGTGACTTCAGCGCCTGCTTCCGGTTGAACAAGAAGCGTGCATCGCTGAAGACACAGAGCTCGAACGTCCAACGTAAAACTGACGTTACTTCAGCTATGGCTCTGCAGACATTGCACGTTGCCGTCTTGTGGCGTTTCTAGTGTAAAATACTTCCACACAGCGGACATGTTGCGATGAAAAGTTGGTTAGCTGTTAGCCACAGTTGTAGCTGGCTGATGAAATGGATTTCCTGAATGTGAGGCGGGTCTTATTAGTCTGGGTTCATGAAACACGCCAGGGACTCGCATGTGGAGAAGTTTCATCAGACACAGACATGCATCATGGATCGGAAATCTCTGCAGGTTGGATCAGAAAAATCTGATCCGTAAATTATGCTGGTATCGGAGTATCAGACTCCCGGATAGGCTCCATCCCTAGTCTGAACATATGTTGAAAGCAAGCTCTATTCTGTGAAACGCCATCTGGTGGCTGATTCTTGTACTACAACAAGAAAGCTGCACACTGACAGAGAAGCCTGGGCACAGGTCTTGAACATGAACAGTGGATGCCCGTGGCTAAATAACCGGAGCATATTATTTATGTAGAAAATTATGATTTATCTTATATTTAGTTAGCCTGGTTAAAACCAGACCCTTGTCCTTCACTTCGCTTTGTACTAGGGTCTGGGATTTCTCTCCCATAGACAACGATTTCTCCTGTCGATTTTTGACCGGACCAATCAGAGAACAGAAGGCGGAGTTTTGAACGACGTCGACTGACGTCGTCAGTTAAAATGGCTGCCGCCACGAAGGAATTTTCAAGAAAACAAGGTAAAAAACTATTATTTCTTTGCTGAGAAAAAATATATTTCTTAGCTGACGTTATATCAGAAGTGTTCCTGAGCTTAACAGTTCCTAAATCAATTCACGAAATGGTCAAATCTGCTGGATTTAAATAGTTTCGGTTTGACATTTTCCAAACAGCCTCGGGTGCGCTACGAAAATAAATGATAAAAAATCGAATTTTATCTCAAATGTTTCATCTAGGCCAACAGTCAGTAAATTAGAGCCATATAATTACACACTGGTAGCAGAAAAAATATCCACCGAGTGGTTTCTGAGCTATTTATCNTTGTTGCCATAAACACATTTCATGTAGTTGCCATAAACACATTTCATGTAGTTGTCATAAACACATTTCATGTAGTTGCCATAAACACATTTTATGTAGTTGCCATTAACACATTTCATGGAGTTGCCTTAAACACATTTTATGTAGTTGCCATAAACACGTTTCACGTAGTTGCCATGAACACATTTCATGTAGTTGCCATAAAATGGTAAATGGAGCTTGCTTATATAGGGCTTTCCAGCCCCCTATGAGGGACCCAAAATCACTTCACACTACCAGCCATCCACCCATTCATACACACATTCATACACTGGTAGCGGAAGCCTGCCATGCAATGCGAAGCCAGTCCTACCGAGTGGTTAATTTATCTGAATAGCCTGGACCTCGCCAGGCTAAACTAACAAAACTCCGCCTTCTGTTTTCTGATTGGTCCGGTCAAAAATCTACCGGAGAAATCCTTGTCTATGGGACAAGTCCCAGACCTAGTGCGAAGTGAAGGACAAGGGTCTGGTTTTAACCAGGCTAATATTTAGTATGTGCGGCTTAGAGACAGGTGTGTTCTGTAGTCCCAGAATTACAGTAGCTGCAGCAGTCATTTCTGCGCCAAATCAACAAGAAAACAGCTTAATGTAGTTTGAGCTGCAGCGGAAAGTTCTGTTCCGTTTTCAAATACCACCTTGTGAACAAAACGAGGTATGCAGTGACCGGGGATCGAACCCTGGACTTTCCAGTCCTGAGCTAGCTGCACTGCCTCTACACCATCTCTGCCCCACATTTCATGTAGTTGCCATAAACACATTTCATTTAGTTGGCATAAACAGGTTTCATGTAGTTGCCATGAACACATTTCATGTAGTTGCCATAAACACATATCATGTAGTTGCCAAAAACATATTTCATGTATTTGCCATAAACACATTTAATGTAGTTGCCATAAACACATTTCATGAAGTTGCAATAACAGAGTTCATGTAGTTGCCATAAACACATTTCATGTAGTTGCCGTAACACATTTCATGTAGTTGCCATAAACACATTTCATGTAGTTGCCATAAAAACGTTTCATGTAGTTGCCATAAACACATTTCATGTAGTTTTCATTAACACATTTAATGTAGGTACCATAAACACATTTCATGTTGTTGCCATGAACACATTTCATGTAGTTGCCATAAACAAATTTCATGTAGTTGCCATAAACACATTTATTGTAGGTTCCATAAACACGTTTCATGTAGTAGCCATAAACACATTTCATGTAGTTGCCATAAAATGGTAAATGGAGCTTACTTATATAGCGCTTTCCAGCCCCCTATGAGGGACCCAAAATCACTTCACACTACCAGCCATCCACCCATTCATACACACATTCATACACTGGTAGGGGAAGCCTGCCATGCAATGCGTTGCCAGTCCTACCGGGAGAAACTTGGGGTTAAGTTTATTACCCAAGGACACAACGAGGTATGCAATGACCGGGGATCGAACCCTGGACTTTCCAGTCCTGAGCTAGCTGCACTGCCTCTACACCATCTCTGCCCCACATTTCATGTAGTTGCCATAAACACATTTCATTTAGTTGGCATAAACAGGTTTCTCGTAGTTGCCATGAACACATTTCATGTAGTTGCCATAAACACATATAATGTAGTTGCCAAAAACATATTTCATGTATTTGCCATAAACACATTTAATGTAGTTGCCATAAACACATTTCATGAAGTTGCAATAACAGAGTTCATGTAGTTGCCATAAACACATATCATGTAGTTGCCGTAACACATTTCATGTAGTTGCCATAAACACATTTCATGTAGTTGCCATAAAAACGTTTCATGTAGTTGCCATAAACACATTTCATGTAGTTTTCATTAACACATTTAATGTAGGTACCATAAACACATTTCATGTTGTTGCCATGAACACATTTCATGTAGTTGCCATAAACAAATTTCATGTAGTTGCCATAAACACATTTATTGTAGGTTCCATAAACACGTTTCATGTAGTAGCCATAAACACATTTCATGTAGTTGCCATAAAATGGTAAATGGAGCTTACTTATATAGCGCTTTCCAGCCCCCTTTGAGGGACCGAAAATCACTTCACACTGCCAGCCATCGACCCATTCATACACACATTCATACACTGGTATCGGAAGCCTGCCATGCAATGCGTTGCCACTCCTACCGGGAGAAACTTGGGGTTAAGTTTATTACCCAAGGACACAACGAGGTATGCAGTGACCGGGGATTGAACCCTGGACTTACCAGTCCTGAGCTGGTTGCACTGCCTCTACACCATCTCTGCCCCACATTTCATGTAGTTGTCATAAACACTTTTCATGTAGTTGCCATAAACAGGTTTCATGTAGTTGCCATAAACACATTTCATGTAGTTGCCATAAACACATTTCATGTAGTTGCCATAATCACATTTCATGCTTCATTCAAGATGGCTGCCGCGTGCGGACGCTCAGTTAAACGCTCTGCTTTGTGGGAGTCTTAAAACTCAAACAGAACAAACAAACAACTCACTTTTCAACTTAATTCCCAAACTCGAACATCAATCTGACCTTTATTGTTGTCAGTGGGAATTACGGTGCTTTCTGCTGCCGTCGTTGGCCCGGTGTACGTCTGAAGCCAGCCCATAGCAAAAATTGTCTTGCTCATCTGTGGTTCAATCTCGTCTTCTGAGATCAGTTTGAGCTTTCTCATATATGTATCATCTTGTGATCATTTGTTTCTGAGTTACTGCTCCTAAGGGTCCCTTAGGAGCAAGAGTTAAGCTGAGATGAGACAAGACATCCCTGAGGTTGAGTTGAGATAACCGTTTGAGCCATACTTGAGAAATAGGATAAACAGCAGAGATCTCATGATTGTCTGCCTCTGATCTCAATTATGTCTTAGTTATTTGGAAGGAGAATTAAAGAGAATAACATGAGATGAATCTGAGACGTTAATCAGACACATCTGAGAAGTATGAGCCCTAAAACAGATCTTACCGTTGTATGTCCATGTCTCTTTCCTGTCTTAATTATTTCTCTTAAATGTCTTACTGAGATGAATCTGAGACTTTAATGAGACAAATTTGAGAAGTATGAGCCCTAAAACAGATCTTACCACTGTCTCTTTTTTTTTTTTTTTTTTTATTTTTTTTTTTCTTTCGGCTTCTCCCTTCGTTAGGGGTCACCACAGCGAACTAGTCGCATGAAGACTTGGCAATTGTTTTTACGCCGGATGCCCTTCCTGACACAACCACAGACCACCGGGCTACCACAGCTCTCTGTGTGGAGCAGAGAGCTGATATTTAGGGTTCCCGGGGGAGCAGATGGTGTGGGTTAAGGGCCTTGCTCAAGGGACCAGAGTGGGGCAGATGAGGGTGGAGACAGGTGTGACCGCTTCACCTGTCTCCACCCATCTCATCTTACCACTGTCTCTTCCCTGTCTTAATTTTTTCTCTTAAATGTCTTACTGAAGCTACATATGAGAATGACATTTGAGCCATATTTGAGAAAGATGAGAACAAATGGAGAATATAATTTAAAAATTATCTTTAGTATAGAATTAACTGCAAAAACAATACTCATTATTGAAAAGTTTAACCATTTTATTAGAACAATCTTTGGGTACACTGCAAATGTTACCCATCTAAATAATAATAATAATAATAAGTTAAAAAAATACTAGATAATAGTCAGAATCATCTCAAATTAAGTGAAATAATCTGCCAGATCAGTAAGATAATTGCACTTGGTAAGATTTCTTGAAATAAGTAAATATTTCTAGGCTTTAGACAAGTGAGAAATATCTTAAAACAAGTTGTAAAAACTCATTCCAAGTACTTTATGAAGTAAAATAAACTCAATACTAGTCTGTTAATGCTTCTTTCAGTTCATTTTATCTCACTTTGAGAGAAAATATCTTAAAACAAGGGCAACTAAACAAGATTGATCTAAGAACTATTAATAGATTTTCCATCTTAAAACAAGACAAAGCATTTACACTAAAATAAATCAGGCATATATTACATATGACCTTTAATTAAATTGTCTGTTCAAATTGCAACAATTGTCAATCATTGTACCGGTACACATGAATGTCAAGACAAATACAAAGGCACTGTGTGTATATAAAAAAACATTACAATTCAATGTAAATAACAGCTTTCAGGTCAAAATTTCCAACACAGACCTGGAAGTTAAGTGGAAGAGCTCTACTTCTCAATAATATGTTTCCACTCTGCCATGACTTTTTTTGTATGAGCCTGTGGTGTCTTTCTCGTGGATATTGTCCTTTAACACTTCCGTCTGAATGACAGACAGAAGGGTTGCCACACACTTTGGATAGGTGAGATGCATGGTGTATGCCATCAGATACAGCAAACCTTCACCAAGGTCTTCTTTGGCAAATGTAGTGATGGGAGTGGGTCCAATGGCCAAAAGACAGCGCAACTCATCCAAGACCAAAACAGGGCTGAAGAAAGATCTCCTCTGGAGGTACACAGCTGGATCTTCGGCTGGCTAAAAAATACAAAAACAAAAAAAAGGACAAAAACATTTATTCAGGGTACAACAGAGAAACTGAAAAGCTACCAGATCAGTCCAAATCCTTAGCAACAAATATGTACTGCCCATACATCCATGATGACAACAATAGAATAGATGTGTAACAGAGCATATTCATATAGTATACAGTATTTTTTTTAAAGTTGATATTCATGCCAATTAAATACCCAGTAACTTGTGCCTCAGTCACAAGAGTGAGTCCTAACGCACTTTGGGAAATGACAGATACTGCACTTCCGATGGTTAAATCTAAAATTATTTCCTATTTGGATTTTGATTATGTATACAATCATGTTGAAGGTTTTTGAAAATGAGCTTAAGTCAGTTTATTTACTGTTATTTTTTAAGTGTTTTCTGTGGAAATTTACAAGTGTTTCTGTGCCATTTGTATTATGGGTGGCCACCCTATGTCATGTGACAATGCTGCAGATTTCCAAATATAGATTATGCTGTTTTATGACCAGGCATGCATACAATCGCCATACGACAATTAAACTGTTAATTTGTCAAAATACAAAATGAAAGCCTTTGTGGACATATATTAACTGACAACAAATAAGAACAAATACCAACCTGAAGGACATGAAGCAACGCTTTACTGGCATGTCCCAGCTTCTTGGGTGGTGCAACTGGTGATGGGAAGAGAGTGGTGAGTTCCCTGAACAGGGCTATTTTTTCTTCCACTAGAACAGAATAAATGAACTTCTTAAACATTTATCTGCCCAAATTAGATTGACAGCTTCATCTTCAGTTCACAAAACAATTAGGGGTGCAATGATACTGAAAATTCACAATCTAGTTTGATAC
Organism: Garcialebias charrua; assembly: GCA_038048925.1. Taxonomy (NCBI): domain Eukaryota; kingdom Metazoa; phylum Chordata; class Actinopteri; order Cyprinodontiformes; family Rivulidae; genus Garcialebias; species Garcialebias charrua. The sequence goes on from JBBPBX010059421.1 coordinate 18,307, forward strand.
TTTAGTGTCAAGGTTCAATATTTTTTCTATACAAAAAAGAGAAATTTCCATGCCCTTCACTTTTAGTTCATTTAAATTAATTAAAACCATTAGTTTAACCTCACTGAGTAGTTTTTTAATTAAATATTGCTAAAAAAGCAAGTTTTCAGATGCAGATCCACTGAGCCTTCAACGCAGCGCATCTTAAGAAAAGTTAATAAAATAATTTTCAAAAATCTGTAATGTTATTACATAGTGCATATTGAACCTAGAGCACTACATTGAACAATTCAGTACAGATGCATGTTGCACCTCTAGTGGTCTATGTTCAATACACAATATGTATTGAACATGCAGCATTTTTTAAATTTAATTTATCAACTTGTCTACATGTGCTGTGTAGAAAGCTCAAAGGATCTGCGTTCGACTACTCCACTTGGCAGCGTTGTCGAGTGCAGAGCCACTGAGAAACTTGCAGCTTTAGCAACACAATTTAAATTACAAGTTAAGAAGGGCATGAAAATGTCTCTTTTTTGTATTGCAAAAACACCAAACCGTAACACTAATGTATCCAACTGAACCGAATGGTGACATTTCTGGATCGTTGCACATATACATATATATACATACACATATACATATATATATATATATATACTGTACACATATATATACTGTATATTCTTCTTCCGGCACTCGGCAAGGCAGGTCGCATATCTTTCTGCTCTTCCCTCCCTAAGTTTTTCCTACTCCCTGCTTGCTTTTCGTCTCGTCTGCGACCCTTCAGCGCTCACTCGAACCAATATGGAATTAATCAATTGGGCTGTTTCTTCAATGGATAAGATTTTTTCCACGAAGCGGACCGTGTCAGGAGAAGCTGTCTGTCCCTCCGACACACACGCGGCTGGATACGTGCTGGACTCGTGGGGTCAGTGGCAGCCCATGTGTCTGTCCGTTCTGAGTGTCGAAGACGTGGAGGATTTGTGGATTATTGGATTATTGGTAGCAACTGCTCTGTTTTTTGGCGTAACCGGAGTTGTTTGTTATCGGAAGCTGAGGGAGGCTTCGGCGGCTATCAGAGCGCTGTCGGGACTGCCTGATCAGCAAAATTCTCTGAACCGGGTCGTGGGCTCCTCATCCCAGCTGCTGTATGAGCTCAATCGCACGATTGGTGCAGTGGTGGACCACCGTGCACCTGCTGTCCGTTTTGGGACTTGTTTGCAGCCACCCAGGATCGATCAAGGGACAGGTGGAAGCTCATGAAAGCGGGGCAGAGCAGAACCACATATTTGGATTTCTTTCGGCCATGAAACAGCACCCACAGACTTGGAGGCGGCAGTGGAAAAGAACACTGTGGTCTATTTGGATAACAAACAAGAACATTATCTGGCTTCTGCACATGTCCTTGAAAAGCGGGCTGTGGGAATCCATTCTCCTAGAGTGAGGAGTTGAAGAGCCCCCCCCCCTCCCCCTCCCCAGAGATTTCTGTGAGGCTTCGGATAACACCCAGCTGCACACCTGCTGAACTTTGTGTTTGTCTGAAATTAATCATGGACCCAATCTCCTTGCCTGCCGTATTTCCTTTGTTATTGTACCTAAATGTGCTCTGATATGGTTTTTACTGAATCACGCGGTGTCTTGAAGACAAAATGTGATTCATCTTTTTTTAATATCAATGCTGTGAATCCCAGTGTTTCTGCCTGTTTTTCCTGCTTTTGACCTTCATCTGGAGACAGATTGGGCCTGGCCGCGCTAAGAGCATATCAATGTGTTGAATAAACATGTCGTGTGTTGATAAAACATATCGTGTGTTGATAAAACATGTAATGTGCTTTGTTTTGCTGCAGCTTTTGCACTCATTTCTCTTCTGGATGCCTGCAACTACATACTTACGTTGTAATCGGTGAAAATTGATGCAATGTTAATAAAACTCCTTGATTCCTTCTTGATTCCTTGATTCCTATATACACACATATCTATCTATCTATCTATCTATCTATCCATCTATCTATCTATCTATCTATCTATCTATATATATATCTATCTATATCTATCTATCTATCTATATATATATATAATATATATATATACATATATATATATATATATATATATATATATATATATATATATATATAATATATACATACAGCAGCATTGTGTATGAAAGACAGCACAATTACTAACCTCCATCCGGGTTCTTGGGTGGCTTTAACATCTTCTTCCAAACACCGTAAAACTGAACCATAGAGCAAAAGTGTTCCCATCTCTTCTTTAATTCTGTCAGGAATGTGAGGTTGCCCTTATCCAGGATCCGCCATAGCTCATCAATCACCTACGGTGCACGAAAGCATTAACACCTGCCACAGTGCTTTTTTTTGAGAAACCATAATAAAAAGTAAACCACTTACATTGTGAATCTCTTTGAAGCATGGTTTTACCAAAGGAGTGGATGTCTGGGGAGGTGGAGGTGCTCTTTGAGGCGAAGAAACAATTTGATCCAGTTGTATCTGATAAGGTGGGATTTTCATCCTAAGGAGAAAAAAAAAGAAAAAAAAAAGATTATTACAGGAGTTACAAGCAAAATGTGTTGTGCTAGGTGTTTTCAGCTCAAAGGTGGTAAAAACTTGCCTCTTTGTGAACATGAGTCCACAACTTTTTCCTCCTCATAAAGTTTTCTGGCCCTGGAAAAAGGTCTCGTAAATCATCACGACTGAGGGTCTGGAGCAAGACCTCATCTATGTTGGCAGCTGTAAACACAAATTATTAACTTTCAGAATTATAAAGTTGAGTTTACAAAAATTAAATAAATTATATTCATATTTAAAACAAGTGTCAGTGTGAACAACAAACAATTCAGTTAGACAGTAATTTACATAATATATTTCATTTAAATACATAAGCATGGCTTACCATTTAGAACTGATATTGTAAAATCATCCAAACCATCCAGGATTTTCTTGTTTTTTTAACTGCACTTTTTCCTGAGGACAGAAAGAAAGATGTCAAAGGAAAAACGGAACCAACTTACTCTGGCTTCTAACCCCAGTTTAACAAATTTGATGAAAAGTTAGTTAGCTGTTAGCTACAGTGCTGCTCACTAAGTCCTCACGTGATGTTAGCTACAGTGCTGCTCACTAAGTCCTCACGTGATCGTGGATCGATCTCTGCAGGTCGGATCGGAAAAATCCGATACGTAAATTATGCTGGTATCGAAGCAGAATACTGATACCGGAGCGGCCCATTCCCTATAAAGTTAACTTCATCCTGACCTAGTTCAACGTCTTTTGTCATAATTTGTCTGAAAATAATCTTAAAATAAATATATAAGTTATGATATCATTAAAAAAATGTACAGTACATATAGATCATGCCATTACCTTTCAGACGTTTTGTTTTTTCCTGTTGGCTTTAATTTCATAAACTAAACTGGAATTCAATAAAATAATTCTAATACAGAAAATGTAAAATTGTCCGTTTAGACTGTAAC
>JBBPBX010059422.1:0-14884 GCA_038048925.1 Garcialebias charrua
CTGCATGCACGCTGCACCAAGTCCATATTGTGAAGCATCACAGGTGAGTGTGACGGGTTTATGAACGTTGTAATAAGAGAGTACTGGAGGGTTGGACATGTGTCCCTTCAATGTCTCGAAAGCACGCTGCTGTGGTTCGTTCCATAACCACTCTGTGTCTTTGTGCGTGAACAAATATGTCAAGCTCCTGTTTTGCAGAGTCCTGACTTTTCCAAGCCATTTGTTGTACAAGTGGATGCTTCAAATGTTGGCCTTGGAGCAGTATTGGCTCAAGGAGAAGCCGGTGAAGAAAAACCTGTCCTTTTCTTAAGTAAAAAGTTGTTTGACCGGGAGAAAAACTACTCCACAGTGGAAAAAGAAGGACTGGCAATCAAGTGGGCTGTGGACTCATTAAGGTATTACCTCCTTGGAAGAGAGTTTACTCTTCAAACTGATCACAGACCATTGAAATGGATGCACTCCAAGCAGCATCAGAATGCTCGAATACTACGCTGGTGTCTTGCCCTCCAGCCATACCAGTTCACTGTACAGCATTGTCCAGGTAAGAAAAACCTTATTGCTGACTACCTTTCTCGTTTGCCTGAGATGTCTAGACCAGAGGGGGAGGAAGTGAGTAAATGTTAAGAAGCACTAAGTTCTTCTTTAACTTGTTTGTTTTACTTCATGTGTGGGGTGGTGAACATTTAGTTGGGTGTCAAAGTAACACTGAAATGTTTGTTACCATGTGGGTGTGTCCTCTGTGGCAGCCATCTTGTGTTTCAGCTAAAGAGGAAGCCCGCCTCAAACCCAGCTCTTATATAGGAAGTGAGCTGATGAGAGCAGGAGTTTGATTGGTGGAGAACTGAAAATCAAAGTATTCAATTACAAGCATAATCTGAATAGTAAATTGTTCATTGTTTATTGTTCATTGTTCATCTGCATATTAAATGTTTGCTCAATATTCCATTAACAATAATTGTTGTTTAGATTGTTTGTGATAATTAACTTTGTTGTCTTTTCCATTCTGGAAGGCTGAGATGACTGGCCAATCTGAATTGAAGGCGGGTCTGACTGGGTATATATATAGGAGTGGACTGCTAAGTGGGCGAGAGTCTCTGATTGAAGGCATGCCATGTTGGGAGCTGATGCTGTCTTTGATGCCTGAAAACATTAAACCAGACGTGTTTGTTGCACAGCAAAACCCAATTGATGTCTCCTCTTTTCCACACCACACCTCTCAGTATAACAGTGAAGCATAGGCTACTGGTTTGCCTTCCTGCATGCACGCTGCACCAAGTCCATATTGTGAAGCATCACATGTGAGTGTGACGGGTTTATGAACGTTGTAATAAGAGAGTACTGGAGGGTTGGACATGTGTCCCTTCAATGTCTCGAAAGCACGCTGCTGTGGTTCGTTCCATAACCACTCTGTGTCTTTGTGCGTGAGTTGCCGGAGTGGAGCAGAGATTTCACTGTAGGCTGGTATAAATTTTCCCAGGTAGTTGACCATGCCGAGAAACCTTTGTAAGGCTGAAATGTCCGTTGACACTGGAATGTCACTTATTGCCTTTGTTTTTGATGGGTCAGCCTTTAACCCTTGAGCAGTAAACACGTGTCCAACATAGCTGACTTGGTTCAGTCTGAACTTGCATTTAAGAGAGTTGGGTTTTAGGTTCACCACTCTAGCACGGTCGAGTACTTTTCGTAGGTTGGCATCGTGCTCGTCAACGTCCTTGCCACCAATGAGTATGTCGTCCACGATGATGGCGCAGGGGTATCCAGCAAAAATCTGTTCCATGGTGCGCTGGAATACCTCACTCGCAGAGCTGATCCCAAACGGCATGCGTAGAAATCTGTAGCGACCAAAACAGGTGCTGAAAGTGATGAGCAGGGATGACCTGCGGTCCAGTGAAATCTGCCAGAAGGAGTTCTTAGCATCCAGAACTGAAAATACAGTAGCATTAGACATCTGTGATGCAACGTCATCTACTGTACGCATTGGGTTATGTGGTCTTTTCAGAGCAGTGTTGAGGTCTTTGGGGTTGATGCATATTCTGATCTCTTGTTTGTCTTTCTTGTTGGCGGCAACCATGGACGACACCCAATCAGTTGGATCAGAGACTTGTTGCACAGTTCACGAAATTTTCTTTTGAGGCAAGTAGGGTCCTCCCTGGATTCCGCGGGAACCAGGACACGTCCTTCTTCCCCATCTTCACCGGGCTCCCGTATCTCAGCTGCATATACGAATGAGCGTTCACGTTCAATAGCCTCAGGCCCGGCGAGATTTAGAAGAATGTAGGCTTGAGTGCGCGCTGGTTTGTCCGAGTGCGCTGCTGCGATGAAAATGTTGTATTCCTGCTCGAACACGCGCCAAGCCTCCGCCACGTTGCCATCAAAGACTAGAGAGTCGGGCCGTCTGAAGCCTTCCGCCATGATAATGTGAAGAAGCACGATGGTTCCACACGATGTACTCACAACGCGAGATAGTCCACAAAGTGGCTGGAGTCCACAACTTCTGACACCATGTTGAGTGTTGTGATAATAAGCACTCGAGTTGAAGTAGATGACAACTTGTTTTAATAACTGATAACGCTGTTATAATACAGAGCAGTAACGGGTCCGAACCTGCCTCGTGCCCAAGCGTTAACCCAATAACGAGGTGCGCATGCGCAGACCCCAGAACTCCCCAGAACTATGGCAGCTGTGAAGGCTCAATATTACTGTGTGCACAGTCAATATTCTACACTGATGTTCAAATGTTAATACTACTCCCGTACTTTAGGGTGAACTAAACATGACTACTCTACTCCTATGGCTTTTTAAAATCTGATGCATGAATTCTCTGCAGAAGATTTTTTTTAAAGGAGGAAAAAAATAATTTGAGACAAAATGTACGGTACCATTATCTCAGGCAACAATATGAAAAATGGTGATATGTCTAACCACAGTTTAATTCAACAATTCAAGCAGTTCTTTTGGAGCAGGGAAATTAGTAAAACATGGAGGACAGAGGACTCGGGGACCAGGATTGCAGTAGTGCCCAATCTGTCCCTCAAGGGCCACCGTCCTGCATGTTTCACCCTTTCTCCTGCTCTTCAGCAGCTCCGCAAGTTCTGCCTGTTAATCACTCGTTCGTTCACGTCAGGCGAGTCTTCCCAATTCAAGATGGCTGCCACAACCACTGGAGTTCAGCTGACATGAAAACACCTGGAACTGTTTTACAGACGAGGAGCTAAAATCGGAGGTGGCTGAAAGTGACGTGTCGAAACAACAAGAAGGACATCTGATTTACTTCTGCGCTGCTCCGAGACGCTCAGGATGTCACTTCTAAAAGTCCAGACTCTTCTAGAAGTCCAGACTCTTCTAAGAGTCCAGACTCTTCTAAAAGTCCAGACTCTTCTAGACCCTTGAGCAGTAAACACGTGTCCAACATAGCTGACTTGGTTCAGTCTGAACTTGCATTTAAGAGAGTTGGGTTTTAGGTTCACCACTCTAGCACGGTCGAGTACTTTTCGTAGAATATCTTACAAAAAGATCTGAAGCTCTCGACCTTGACTTCTCTAAATGGTTTTCAGAATCTGTTGGAATCCTGGCAAAAACCAATGCAGATTTGTTCCTGTCTTTGATTTTATACGTCTACCTTATAATGTTTTGCTAGTTTTTTGATACTTTGTTAAAAAAAAAAAAAAAAACTTTCTTTTGTTTTTTTCTCTCTTTTGTTTTCTATTGTTTATTGTTTGTTTGTTTATTGTTTATTGTTTAAGGAAATTCTACCACTGCTGTTCATTGTTCTTTAGTTTTAGCAGGTCGCTTTCGTAAATGAGCCCATGAGGTTCAAAAGATTTACCTGACTAAATAAAGGTTGAATGAATGAATGAAAAAAACTCTTCTAGAAGTCCAGACTCTTCTAAAAGTCCAGACTCTTCTAGAAGTCCAGACTCTTCTAGAAGTCCAGACTCTTCTAGAAGTCCAGACTCTTCTAAGAGTCTAGACTCTTCTAAGAGTCCAGACTCTTCTAAAAGTCCAGACTCTTCTAAAAGTCCAGACTCTTCTAGAAGTCCAGACTCTTCTAAAAGTCCAGACTCTTCTAAGAAGTCCAGACTCTTCTAAAAGTCCAGACTCTTCTAGAAGTCCAGACTCTTCTAAAGTCCAGACTCTTCTAAAAGTCCAGACTCTTCTAAAAGTCCAGACTCTTCTAGAAGTCCAGACTCTTCTAAAAGTCCAGACTCTTCTAAAAGTCTAGACTCTTCTAAAAGTCCAGACTCTTCTAGAAGTCCAGACTCTTCTAGAAGTCCAGACTCTTCTAAGAGTCCAGACTCTTCTAAGAGTCCAAACTCTTCTAAAAGTCCAGACTCTTCTAAAAGTCCAGACTCTTCTAGAAGTCCAGACTCTTCTAAAAGTCCAGACTCTTCTAGGAGTCCAGACTCTTCTAAAATTCCAGACTCTTCTAAAATTCCAGACTCTTCTAAAAGTCCAGACTCTTCTAAGAGTCCAGACTCTTCTAAAAGTCCAGACTCTTCTAGAAGTCCAGACTCTTCTAAAAGTCCAGACTCTTCTAAAAGTCCAGACTCTTCTAAAAGTTCAGACTCTTCTAGAAGTCTAGACTCTTCTAGACTCTTCTAGAAGTCTAGACTCTTCTAAAAGTCCAGACTCTTCTAACAGTCCAGACTCTTCTAGAAGTCCAGACTCAAAAGTCCAGACTCTTCTAGAAGTCCAGACTCTTCTAGAAGTCCAGACTCTTCTAGAAGTCCAGACTCTTCTAAAAGTCCAGACTCTTCTAAGAGTCCAGACTCTTCTAAGAGTCCAGACTCTTCTAGAAGTCCCTACTCTTCTAGAAGTCCCGACTCTTCTAGAAGTCCAGACTCTTCTAAAAGTCCAGACTCTTCTAAAAGTCCAGACTCTTCTAGAAGTCCAGACTCTTCTAAAAGTCCCGACTCTTCTAAAAGTCCGACTTTCTAAAAGTCCCGACTTTTCTAAAAGTCCCGACTCTTCTAAAAGTCCAGACTCTTCTAGAAGTCCAGACTCTTCTAGAAGTCCAGACTCTTCTAAGAGTCCCGACTCTTCTAGAAGTCCCGACTCTTCTAAAAGTCCCGACTCTTCTAAAAGTCCCGACTCTTCTAGAAGTTCTCAGACTCTTCTAAGAGTCCAGACTCTTCTAAAAGTCCAGACTCTTCTAGAAGTCCAGACTCTTCTAAAAGTCCAGACTCTTCTAGAAGTCCAGACTCTTCTAAAAGTCCAGACTCTTCTAGAAGTCCAGACTCTTCTAAGAGTCCAGACTCTTCTAAAAGTCCAGACTCTTCTAAAAGTCCAGACTCTTCTAGAAGTCCAGACTCTTCTAAAAGTCCAGACTCTTCTAAAAGTCCAGACTCTTCTAAAAGTCCAGACTCTTCTAGAAGTCCAGACTCTTCTAGAAGTCCAGACTCTTCTAAAAGTCCAGACTCTTCTAAGAGTCCAGACTCTTCTAAAAGTCCAGACTCTTCTAAAAGTCCAGACTCTTCTAGAAGTCCAGACTCTTCTAAAAGTCCAGACTCTTCTAGGAGTCCAGACTCTTCTAAAATTCCAGACTCTTCTAAAATTCCAGACTCTTCTAAAAGTCCAGACTCTTCTAAGAGTCCAGACTCTTCTAAAAGTCCAGACTCTTCTAGAAGTCCAGACTCTTCTAAAAGTCCAGACTCTTCTAAAAGTCCAGACTCTTCTAAAAGTTCAGACTCTTCTAGAAGTCTAGACTCTTCTAGACTCTTCTAGAAGTCTAGACTCTTCTAAAAGTCCAGACTCTTCTAACAGTCCAGACTCTTCTAGAAGTCCAGACTCAAAAGTCCAGACTCTTCTAGAAGTCCAGACTCTTCTAGAAGTCCAGACTCTTCTAAAAGTCCAGACTCTTCTAAGAGTCCAGACTCTTCTAAGAGTCCAGACTCTTCTAGAAGTCCCTACTCTTCTAGAAGTCCCGACTCTTCTAGAAGTCCCGACTCTTCTAGAAGTCCAGACTCTTCTAAAAGTCCAGACTCTTCTAAAAGTCCAGACTCTTCTAGAAGTCCCGACTCTTCTAAAAGTCCCGACTCTTCTAAAAGTCACGACTTTTCTAAAAGTCCCGACTTTTCTAAAAGTCCCGACTCTTCTAAAAGTCCAGACTCTTCTAGAAGTCCAGACTCTTCTAGAAGTCCAGACTCTTCTAAGAGTCCCGACTCTTCTAGAAGTCCAGACTCTTCTAAAAGTCCAGACTCTTCTAAAAGTCCAGACTCTTCTAGAAGTCCAGACTCTTCTAAAAGTCCAGACTCTTCTAGAAGTCCAGACTCTTCTAGAAGTCCAGACTCTTCTAGAAGTCCAGACTCTTCTAAGAAGTCCAGACTCTTCTAAAAGTCCAGACTCTTCTAAAAGTCCAGACTCTTCTAAAAGTCCAGACTCTTCTAAAAGTCCAGACTCTTCTAAAAGTCCAGACTCTTCTAAAAGTCCAGACTCTTCTAAAAGTCCAGACTCTTCTAAAAGTCCAGACTCTTCTAGAAGTCCAGACTCTTCTAGAAGTCCAGACTCTTCTAGAAGTCCAGACTCTTCTAGGAGTCCAGACTCTTCTAGAAGTCCAGACTCTTCTAAAAGTCCAGACTCTTCTAAAAGTCCAGACTCTTCTAAAAGTCCAGACTCTTCTAAAAGTCCAGACTCTTCTAAAAGTCCAGACTCTTCTAGAAGTCCAGACTCTTCTAGAAGTCCCGACTCTTCTAGAAGTCCCGACTCTTGAGTTAGTCCCGACTCTTCTAAGTTAGTCCCGACTCTTCTAAAAGTCCAGACTCTTCTAAAAGTCCAGACTCTTCTAAAAGTCCCGACTCTTCTAGAAGTCCCGACTCTTCTAGAAGTCCCGACTCTTCTAGAAGTCCCAACTCTTCTAGAAGTCCCGACTCTTCTAGAAATCCCGACTCTTCTAGAATTCGCGTGTTTGACGCCTGAAAGGCCTTAAAGATTTTTAAAACAGATTTCAAGGTTTGGAAGAAAAGTTTCAGGAGGGATTTGTGACAGAACGGCAAAGACCAAAAGAAAAAGGTTTACAAGCGTCATACAGTCTGGAGACGGAGACGTGGACAAAAAGGCAGGAGACAGAACTAGAAGACCAGAGGAGGGACAGTGGGTGTACTGTTAGAGGATGTTGGAAATGCAGCTGCCAGTAGAAAGACAACGAGGAGATCCATGATGCAGTTAGAGAGGACATGGAGCGAGGACAGAAGACACTGAGGACAGAGCGAGACGGAGGACAACGGTTGGCTGAGGAGGGAACAGCAGAAAGAAGAATCTGTTCCGATCCACTGACTTGGAGTCGAAGGGGTGCAGCAGGTCGTGGGGGCGGCAGTAGCGATGTCTGCACACCACCACCAGCGCACCGAAGGAGGCCAGGAAAATGGTCGCCAGCACCCCGATGGCCACGATCACCACCGTCTCCATGGCGACCGCGGCGTTGGACTGCAGCAAGTCGATAAGAGAGGGGGCCGTCCAATCAGGGCCGAGCTCGACCGCAGGCGCTCATCTGCTGAAGAGGAAATAATCATTAAAGTCTGATTGGAGGCGGAGTCAATATTCTTATTTTAAATACACGTTTGAACCAAACAGGTTCCATTTGTCTGTTGGCAAAATATCTCATGAACCACTTGAGAGGTTTTAGTGAAACTCTCAGGAAGGAATTATTGGATCAACTTCTACAACTGTTTTAACTTTTAAGGGCAACCGCATTCAAGATGGCCAGTGCCGGCCCAAGTCTCCATGGGGCCCTAAGCAAAATTTGGTTTGGGGCCCTCTATTTCTGCGAAGAATGTGGATTACTGCAATCAAAAGTGAGATGATCAGATCATCCCTCCTAACTTAAACTCATTGCAGCTCTAACAGCCCTATTTACATGATCCTATATGTATATATCATCTAATGGTACTAAAAGTAAAAATAAATAAATAAAACATCAGTATGTAATGTATTTTTACAGCAAAAGTGTCAACTGGTTTATTATCTTTAGTTCCAAAGAACTGTAGCAGTAAAGTTAAAAAAATTATTTGTAGTGCAAGATCAACAACAGACAAAATAACTTAGATGCGTAAAAATGAATTAAATTGTGCAAAAACAGACTAAATTAATTAAAATAAAAAAATCAAGGAAATAAATAATGTAAATTACTTCAAACCACGTAAAATGGTTTTAAAAATAATTTTAAAATTGGTTAATTAGTTCTTAAAACTATGTAAATGTATGCAACAATTTGCAAAAGCTGAACTTAAAATATTAAATGGAATCATATAGAAATCATTACTAAAAAATAAATAAAAACAATTACACTTTAGGGGCCCCCCTAGTGGTCCTGGGGCCCTAGTTTACTTATGTCTTGGGCCAGCCCTGAAGATGGCCGCTGCAGCTAAACGTTCTTCGACAACACAAAAAGTGACTGTAACTCAACCAATTTTAAAGCTGTTGAGCTGAAACTTGTTGTGGCAGCAGCCGAGAGTCATTTCTAACTTTAACTGGAGTCAACTGTGCATGTTTGTTAGCAAAATATCTCATGAACCACTGGATGGACTTGAATGAAACTTTCACAAGCTGGTTTCTGGGCGTACCTCTACGACAGGTTAACTTTTAGAGTTGACTCGATTCAAGATGGCCACTACAGCCAACTTTGTAAAACACCAAAATGGCTAGAGCTTAGTTGTTCAGATACTGAGCTAAAATTTGGTGTGGTAGTAGCTGGGAGTCATCCCTAACTCATCGTTTGAGAGCCACTTGTGTGACATCTTTGCTGATAACTTTGGATTAACTTTTTAAGAGTTTCAAGACAATTATTGCTGCACAAAAACTAACGGATAACGTTAAAATAAGTTGTTTCGCTCAGTGAAGTGGCCATAAATTCCCCAGATTAAATTATTGCATCCTAAACTTTCAGTTTTTATTGGATTGTCCACACTTTCATTTCAACGAGTGGATTTTTCTGGAAGGACAAGACTCCAGTTAAACTTCAATAACTCAATTTATCGAGTGCAGCGCGTAAAAAGAACAATACTGATTAAGAAACTGGTGCAAGTGCAACGTCACGGCGTGGTCGACCTGCGTGGCTCTGTGGGATTATGGCGAGGAATGCTGTAATTCTTTAATCTGATTTTGTGCTTTCTGCAGCCTTTTTCACCCTTGCACGCTGTTGAATCTGCAAAATGAGAGACAATTTTTTTTTAGATAACATGCAAAAAGCAATTTAAAAGTTTTCATCGCTGCCACAGAACCATCAAATGAAATGTACTGAAAGATAATACTGTACAACAGAAACAATAATGGCAGAGATTTTCTGTTAGAATAGATTATATAAACTTTACTTTTATACACTTTTCCTTATATGAACTCTGAAATAATGCACGTGGTGGTTGACTATGGTTAGATTGTGCAAACATGATTTGATGTGAAGCTGCTCTTTACACATGAAACAAAGTTTAACTGAACGAACGTCTAAAATGTTGAAACTGCGCCTCCATTATAGGAAAAGATAAAGAAAAAACAATATATTTTTTGAAAATAATGCGAATTTTCTACCTGAATTGAGAATTATGAAACACAAGACGCAACAATGGACCATGGGTTGTTAATGAACAACGGGAAGAAAGACGCACGGATTGTTGAAACTTTTCTAATGTTCAAACTTAAATTAAAGTCCAAACTTTATAAAAACCCGTCAGGTCCCTTTTTAAAATAGCTTTTTAGTTTTAAAACAGCCTTAAAACTCATTTCTCTCTCACTCACCTCAACATTTCGTCCTTTTTTTCTCCCGTTTGGAGACGAAAAGCTTTGGGGCCGCGGGAGCGCGGAGACGGCACCGAGTTCCCCTCGACCTGAGACGGGAGCGCGCAGCGAGGTGATCGATGACAGGCCCAAAGTATGGCAGGCAGAGTTATCATATAATAATAAAACAGACTACTCATCTTTGTGGTCATCGGGATGTTTCTTGCTAAATTCCATTAAGTTCCATATACATAAAAGTAAAATAATGCATTTTTTGTATCTATTTGTAACTGTATCTTGACTCAATCTCGGACTCAAATAACAAAAAGGCTATAAAAACAAAAAAGATCTGTAATGAATACAATTTAACTCTGTGACTCGCATTTGTTTATCTCTGTATTTTATTTTCTTATTGTTTATTTCCTTTTCTTCTTCTTTTTTTGCATGTTCAATGTTCTTGTGTGTATATCTTGCATTGTTGTATTTGAAGTTAAGTAATAAATAAAGATTTTTGGGGAAAAAATGTGTAGTCATCGTGAACATTCCCTGTTCATTAACACCGTCCAGATGTTTCTAACTTTATTGTTTTATAGACAAATTAACTTACCGGCATGTTTACAGCCTTTCTGTTTACATTTCTGAAGTAGAACTAAAATACAAGAGTCCTATTTTAGACATTATAATCTCCTTGTTGTGTGTACAGTGAGTTAGTGTTCACTTTATTATTATCATTATAATTATTGTTAATATTATTGTTAATATTATTATTTAGCAAACTTTCAGCTTCAACCATCAAAGTGTTCAACTCCTTAGGACTTAACTTTCTTACCGGTAATTATTGTTTCTGGGTTGTTTAACTTTGTTTATTTTTTCTTATAAATTCACACTGATTTAATCAAATTCTTGAACATCTAAATTATTTAGAAATCTACTCCAACATAGTTGCTTTATGTTCTAGCTTTTAGCTGCTGTTTTGCTAGATTCAGCATTTTGTAGCCCTGCTAATTTTAGCTTTAGGCTACTGTTCTGATTTTGCTATTTTACCCATTTTAGCTTTTAGCAGCTGTTTTGATAATTGCCGTTTTACCCACTGTTCTGCTGGTTTTAGCTTTAGCTGTTGCTTTGTGGGTCAACTGTTTTGTTAATTATGGCTTTTAGTAACTGTTTTGTCCAATTTGGCTTCTACTTACGGCCACTTATAGCTTTCATTTAGTTAATATTAGCTTTTGTTTTGATCATTTTAACTTTAACAGTTCTGTTAAATGTTGATGGGAAGCTGCTCTTTAAATAAGTAACACATGAAACAAAGTTTCAAACTGAACGAACGTCTATGTTGAAACTGCGCCTCCATTATAGGAAAAGATAATAAAAAAAAAAAAAGATTTTTTTTTTTTTTAAATAATGTGAATTTTCTACCTAAATTGAGATTTATAAAACAAATTCACCAGAACAGTTCTGGTTCTTAATCACATTTCAGCAGTCACTCAGCACACATGCATGTTGTGTTTTTGCAGATAATGCTATATTTTTCTAGTTACTTTTGGATTATATAAATATCCACAATTAAAAACTTTTTTTTAGATATTCCTAACACATTTTAACAAATAAAAAAACTTCCTTTTTAGTTACTAAAAACATCTTTATATATTGTGTATTCATGGGGATCTTGTTAAAATGTATACAGACATCTGTTCTTAAATTATGACTAGAAATATGTGAATATTTGATGAGAGTCTGTGACAAAGTTGACTCAAAGCAGTCTGCTCCTCAAATAAATATTGTTGTGAACTTATTTTTTATGAATATGAATGTTTCTGTTCAGTGCCTGAGATGGCTTCTGTTGTGACTTGGTGCTATAGAAATAAACTGAGTTGAAAATATTTAGGATATCTATAAGAACTTGATGGGTTTTTCTTTTCTAACATAAAAGATTTAATAAAAAATTGACTTTTATCTTTAAAGGTTCAGTATGCAGTTTCTGTAGAACTGCAGCACTTAGAAATATTTTCAACAGGCAAAGCATTCTGATCCCTCCCCCTCAGAGCCATATGTGGCTCTGCCCCCTTGTGGTCTGTTGAATTTCAAATTCAAGCTCTGTTTTTATTGGCTGATTCAAATTCAAGCTCTGTTTTTATTGGCTGGTTACAAACTCTGTTTTTATTGGCTGGAAAATGGCGGGTCACCTTTTCTTTTTAGAAATGCTTATTTACCACCTGGAGAAGCAAGGGGACAATATTTTTTTTAATTTTTTTTTCAGAGATTACCTGGCTAACATCAGTCTGTCAGGAGGTAGTGACAGAGTGAAGAAATATGTTCATAAAAAAAGCTACATACTGAAGCTTTAAGTAAAACATTTCTTCTTAAAAATGGGTGTTTGACGTATTCAACCTTTATTTATACGGGTTAGTCTCACTGACCGTGTTTCCATCTATTTCCAATTCGAATTTTGAGCGAATTTTTGAAAATTCGCAAATAAAAATTAATGTGAATCAGAAGTGTTTCCATCAACTGGCTTGAAGCGAATCCACCAGGCCACGCAAAGCGGCATTACGTCAGACGTCAGCGTTACGCACGTCTACAGTAAACAGGAAGTAGCGGTTGAAAACAGGAACCGAACCACACATCTCGGCAAAATGGAGAGAATATTTCAGGAATGTGTTGCTATCGGGCAAGTTGTATTTATTCTGTCATGCCAACTAGTTTTAGCGATGTTACATGTTGTCCGGAGACGAAGTCACGTGACGTGAATGTTCGCTACGTCAGAACTGAGTCGGCAAATCTGTTTCCATCTGTCGTTTTGCGCATCAGCTCTGATTCGAAAAACCCAAAAACCACCTCAAGCGAGCGTATCAACTTTTTTTGCGAATTAGAGGAAGTTAATTCGAATCGTGCCGTTTCCATTCACCTTTTCTGATGCGATACTTCAAAATGTGCATCAAGAAACCTTGATGGAACGAGGATTCATTTACAAGAGAGACCTAAACAAAAACCACAGTTAGGTACAGGCAACAATAAAACAATAATAAAAAAAAGCATATAAAATCAAAGGTAAATAAAGGAAATGATATGACAGAAACATGTCTGCATTGATTTTTGCATTAAACTTAACAATTGTTTGAAATCCCTTAGTGGTATTTATCAGAAAATGTTATTTAGGAAATCAAGATCGAAAGCTTCAGATCTTTTTGTAAGATATTCCTGGAAACAGGAGCGGAATATAGGAGAAGGCCCTTTTGTCTAGTTCAGTCCTCACTGAGGGAACACTGCAGGTAATCATGTCCTGAGAGCGCACGCTGTAGCTGCACTCACACAGAGACATGTAGGAGGAGATGTATGAGGGCAGCAGACCAAGAAGTGATTTAAAGATGAAAATGTACCAGTGTAAGAGTCTGCGTGAAGTTAATGATGTCCAGTTAACCAGTGAATACAGGGTGCAGTGGTGTGAATGGTAGCTGCAGCCAGGCCCGGATTATCAGCAGGGCCGACTGGGCCCAGGCCCAGGGGGCCATGCTCACCATGGGGTCCACCGCAGGGAGCCCACTGCAGTTTTGGGGAAGAAAGAAAATAAAATATCCTTAGATTTTAAATAGGGTTGGGCTTCGAGAATCGTTCGGAACCGGGACTAACTGTCCGGTTTCCCGGAATCGTTCAAAATATTAATTTGCGATTCCTATTTTCGATGCTAGTTAGCCGACCGGAAGTAGCCACCGCCGAAAACCAACGAAGAAGAATCCACCGGAAGTGTGCATCTGCGATCGAAAGCGTACTAATTAATAAAAAATGACCAGTCAGGTCAGTGCAGCACTTGCAATAATTTTCTATCATGCAAAGGAGGGTGGAGAAGTAAAATAGTGTCCCGTCTTTGACGCGCTCAACCGGATTATTTTCGCTTCGTATCCGACCGGAAGTACAGAGTGGTCCGTCTGCAAAACGCTCCGCCGAACTTTTCGCTGATCGCTACCTCTTTGGCTCCATGATGGTAAATAAATAAACTATAAACTACATCTCATACCAACATTAAGGCAGCTAACAAGTTATACTCCGCTTAAAGCGGTAAGTCAGCTCAATACAAACACGATGCTAACGTTAGCTCGTTTTTTTCTTCTTAGACAAACGACCTAAAATGGCTTCACTGTTCACCAGTGTCCAAGGTAAATACATCAGTGTAAACTCAACTGAATGAAGAGAGACACAGAACAGTTACAACAGCATATGTTGTGAAAAGCTTGCATCCCTTTTCAGATGTGGATTCAACTCCTGCCATGGATTGCACTTACATTGCACTCAAATCCAACACTTATTAACATTCTTAATCCATTTAAAGTTCTCTGTGTCTTTTAAAATGTTTTAATGTCTCTAGTTTTCATTATTATATAATTTCTGTTTATGTTCTCTTTCATTCCATTATGAATGAATGTCACAGTTTGAAGAATTATTGAATAGGTTAGTTAGGCAATAACAACAGAGCTAATAATTGTACACATTCTCAGTCTTAAAAATGATTTAATAATCTCTTTTTACTGATAATACTGATAAACCTGTTGTTTGTTTAGGAACTTCCTGCAGTCTGTCCAGAAAGTCTCCACTGGAGGAGCGTTCTGCTGAGGAAAGGGCACAACATAATTTCACAGCTCCATGTCCATGAAGAAAGAAATGGAGAGAGGGCTGCAGATACCAGGACATCCCACCAGCTGTTCTGTCTGAGGATCCTGCTGCTGTGGTGGAACCAGGTTAGCCCATCAGTGGGAGTTCAGTAACATGACTGCAGCATCACATACTGGACAATATTATATGTATAATAATAATAATAATATATGTTGGTGAGTCCTCCATGTTGGCTCATCTGCCCTGTGAGAAATTCATAGTAAATGTAACAAAAAGGAAAAAGTTCATAGCATTAAATTCAAACAGAAGTTCAAATTATTCAATAATTTCCAGTGTAGTGGTGAACCATGTTTAATTATTGATAGTTATAAACAAAAGTGTACAATTGACACGTACAAATAAATACATAATTGTGAATTTACTTTACACTATGCAAACATACAACCTTGTCCATCTTTTAAAAAAATCACAGTTCATATAGGTAATTAATAAATACATTTCAAAATGTAGTTTACATACAATGCTATATATATATAGTATATATATATATATATATATGTATATATATATATAT
>JBBPBX010059423.1:0-13393 GCA_038048925.1 Garcialebias charrua
TATACCACGTTTCATAATTCTGGGATAAAGCATGGCTGGGGGCTGATTTTTAAACTAAATTCTAGGGGGCGCTCTTGAAGAATCAGGCCACGCCCACTACATATTGGACTGCAGTCCTGTCGAGGGATGGAGAAATATAGATCTTAGTGAATTTGGTGTAGCTGGGAGCTTATATTAGGAAGTTATTTTAGCTTGATGTTTCATGGAGAATGGCCAGATTTGAGAATTGGCCACACCCACATGCTTTGACATAGAAAAATTCTTTTGATAACTTTTGACCTTCAATGCCTCAAGATAGTGCTGACCGAGTTTGACGCCTGGATCTCGAAAGCTCTAGGACGAGTTCGCTCAGATATGACGTAATTGATGTTTCATGGAAAATGGCCAGATTTGAGGCTTGGCCACGCCCACATGCTTTGACATAGAAAAATTCTTTTGATAACTTTTGACCTTCAATGCCTCAAGATAGTGCTGACTGAGTTTGACCCCTGGATCTCGAAAGCTCTAGGACGAGTTCGCTCAGATATGACGTAAATGAAATAGACCAAATTTGACTTTGACCTAAGGCCACGCCCACATGCTTTGACTTAGAAAAATTCTTTTGATAACTTTTGACCTTCAATGCCTCAAGATAGTGCTGACCGAGTTTGACGCCTGGATCTCGAAAGCTCTAGGACGAGTTCGCTCAGATATGACGTAAATGAAATAGACCAAATTGTGACTTTGACCTAAAATGGCCGACTTCCTGTTGGCTTTGGACCATTGCTCCAAGAGACTTTTTTGTAGCTCCTGATGAGATACATATGTGTACCAAGTTTCATTATTCTAGGATAAAGCATGGTGTCAATAGACCTTTAAATGTCAAAGTTATAGCGTTTCGTTTGTTTCGGCGAGTACGCCAAGTTCACCGCTCCACCACGCCCCCTGAACATATACGAAAAGTCAATTTTTTTGATAACTTTTAAAGGCCCATGCCTTAACTGCATTCTGACCAAGTTTGAAGCCGATAGGTCGAACGCCTGAGAAGGAGTTCGTCAAAGTTCGACATGAGTAAAACTGAAAAATGACCAAAATTTGACCTTTGACCCAAAATGGCCGCCTACCTGTGCATTTTAGAGGGTACCTCCAATGTACTTTTTTTCTTGAATTGGGGAGATCTACATATGTACCGAGTTTCAGATCTGTACGACTTACGGTTTTCCCCAACTCACGTTAGGGGGCGCCGTTGAGCAGTTAGGCCACGCCCACTTGCGATTACACCAGATTCATAAAATTTTCATTGGGGGACAATTTTGGGTGAAGTTTGGTGAGTTTTTGAATATGTTAAAGGCCCCAAACGGCCGCGCGAAGTGACGGAAGAAGAAGAATAATAATAATTAAAGCCGCAAGCGGCGTTGAGGCCCGAAGCAGCTTAGCGCCGCTCGGACCTTATTGAGGCGACCGCGCGAGCTCCAGCTCGTCCGCTCGGTCGCCATTTCGAAGTCTCTCGTGTCTACTCCGCACCAGGGGTGCACACGCACAATAAATCTGGTTCAGATCGGATGATGTCTCACTGAGATATAACAGTTTGAATAATCTAGGGGGCGCTCTGGAGTCACATGTTAAACCACAATATCAATGTGTCCACAAGGTCTCACTGATGATACACAATAAATCTGGTTCAGATCGGATGATGTCTCACTGTGATATAACAGTTTGAATAATCTAGGGGGCGCTATGGAGTTATATGTTAAACCACATTATCAATGTGTCCACAAGGGCTCACTGATTATTCACAATAAATTTGGTTCAGATCGGATGATGTATCACTGAGATATAACTATAGAAATAATGTAGGGGGCGCACTTGAGTCAAATGTTAGCCCACCATATCAATGTGTCCACAAGGGCTCACTGATGATGCACAATAAATCTGGTTCAGATCGGATGATGTATCACTGAGATATAACAGTTTGAATAATCTAGGGGGCGCTCTGGAGTCATATGTTAAACAACAATATCAATGTGTCCACAAGGTCTCACTGATTATGCACAATAAATCTGGTTCAGATCGGATGATGTATCACTGAGATGGGACTATAGAAATAATGTAGGGGACGCATGAAGCGCAAGTTTGAGGCCTGGCCACGCCCCTTTAGCATAAACGAAAACGCAAACTTTTGATAACTTTTACTGTCCAATGTGTTAAGGGCATGTTAACCAAGTTTAAAGGCAATCCTTCAAAATCACTAAGAGGAGTTTGTTTAAATACGCAATTCAAAAACATCGGAAAATGACCTTTGACCCAAAATGGCCGACTTTGTTTTTGTTTTGGACCAGGGTTCCAAGAGACTTTTTTGTAGGTCCTGACAATTTACACATGTATACCACGTTTCATAATTCTGGGATAAAGCATGGCTGGGGGCTGATTTTTAAACTAAATTCTAGGGGGCGCTCTGGAAGAATCAGGCCACGCCCACTACATATTGGACTGCAGTCCTGTCGAGGGATGGATAAATATAGATCTTAGTGAATTTGGTGTAGCTGGGAGCTTATATTAGGAAGTTATTTTAGCTTGATGTTTCATGGAGAATGGCCAGATTTGAGGCTTGGCCACGCCCACATGCTTTGACATAGAAAAATTCTTTTGATAACTTTTGACCTTCAATGCCTCAAGATAGTGCTGACCGAGTTTGACGCCTGGATCTCGAAAGCTCTAGGACGAGTTCGCTCAGATATGACGTAATTGATGTTTCATGGAAAATGGCCAGATTTGAGGCTTGGCCACGCCCACATGCTTTGACATAGAAAAATTCTTTTGATAACTTTTGACCTTCAATGCCTCAAGATAGTGCTGACTGAGTTTGACCCCTGGATCTCGAAAGCTCTAGGACGAGTTCGCTCAGATATGACGTAAATGAAATAGACCAAATTTGACTTTGACCTAAGGCCACGCCCACATGCTTTGACTTAGAAAAATTCTTTTGATAACTTTTGACCTTCAATGCCTCAAGATAGTGCTGACCGAGTTTGACGCCTGGATCTCGAAAGCTCTAGGACGAGTTCGCTCAGATATGACGTAAATGAAATAGACCAAATTGTGACTTTGACCTAAAATGGCCGACTTCCTGTTGGCTTTGGACCATTGCTCCAAGAGACTTTTTTGTAGCTCCTGATGAGATACATATGTGTACCAAGTTTCATTATTCTAGGATAAAGCATGGTGTCAATAGACCTTTAAATGTCAAAGTTATAGCGTTTCGTTTGTTTCGGCGAGTACGCCAAGTTCACCGCTCCACCACGCCCCCTGAACATATACGAAAAGTCAATTTTTTTGATAACTTTTAAAGGCCCATGCCTTAACTGCATTCTGACCAAGTTTGAAGCCGATAGGTCGAACGCCTGAGAAGGAGTTCGTCAAAGTTCGACATGAGTAAAACTGAAAAATGACCAAAATTTGACCTTTGACCCAAAATGGCCGCCTACCTGTGCATTTTAGAGGGTACCCCCAATGTACTTTTTTTCTTGAATTGGGGAGATCTACATATGTTCCGAGTTTCAGATCTCTACGACTTACGGTTTTCCCCAACTCACGTTAGGGGGCGCTGTTGAGCAGTTAGGCCACGCCCACTTGCGATTACACCAGATTCATAAAATTTTCGTTGGGGGACAATTTTGGGTGAAGTTTGGTGAGTTTTTGAATATGTTAAAGGCTCCAAACGGCCGCGCGAAGTGACGGAAGAAAATAATAATAATAATAATAATAATGAAGAAATCGAGCGATTACAATAGGCCTTCAGCAGAGCTTCGCTGCTTCGGGCCTAATAATAATGAAGAAATCGAGCGATTACAATAGGCCTTCAGCAGAGCTTCGCTGCTTCGGGCCTAATAATGAAGAAATCGAGCGATTACAATAGGCCTTCAGCAGAGCTTCGCTGCTTCGGGCCTAATAATAATGAAGAAATCGAGCGATTACAATAGGCCTTCAGCAGAGCTTCGCTGCTTCGGGCCTAATAATGAAGAAATCGAGCGATTACAATAGGCCTTCAGCAGAGCTTCGCTGCTTCGGGCCTAATAATGAAGAAATCGAGCGATTACAATAGGCCTTCAGCAGAGCTTCGCTGCTTCGGGCCTAATAATGAAGAAATCCTGCGATTACAATAGGCCTTCAGCAGAGCTTCGCTGCTTCGGGCCTAATTATTTCTGCCTCACATCACATGTATTACTAATTATTGAGTTAGAGTCACAAAATAAAATATTGATCAGGGAGTGGAGTACTGTATGAGATATATTCCTGCAAGTCTGTAAATGTTTTGTCTGTTCCTTTTAAAATGTGCTTATTTAAAACTGGCAAATTATATTTTGAATTTGTTAGAAACATATAAAAATCACAACCTTAATTTTTTGTTATTCGTTAATATTTGACTTGTTCATTATTATGTTAAAATAGTCAACATTTTCATCTAGTGTTCATGTAAAATAAATGATATTTAGTTTGAAATGTTTGTACAGTTATTAGTAGATGTTTGTAAGAAACAACCAAACACTAACATTTCTTGTGAAGATTACGTTTAAAGTTATTTATTGATGTATTTGATGTTCTTGGCTTTTTAATTATTCATATAATCTTCCCAAAAAGGTTTGAAAGTGTTTGCAGTGATTTTACGTGACACACAGATAGATAGTTTCAAATCCAGTGAAGTGTCCATAAAATAAATGAATAAATAAATCAGAAGTATATGAGGAGGTTTTTGTTAAATCACTGTGATTCCAGCTCTTTAGCAGAAGATCCCATGTTGTAAAGTGACCTTGAACCAATGAGTCAAACACTCATTTCACAGCAAAATGTTTCTGAAAATTAAAATAAATAATTTTTTCAAACTATGTCATGAATGATTTTTATCCAAGATGTTTTTCAAATAAACGTTTACAATTTTTTTTTTTTAATAACATACCCGATGTCACAGTATGAAGCTCATCTTATTAAAAAAATCTGGTTAAACTCTCAAATTTAATTTAATCTGTCCACTTCATGTCCTCTATATTAATAAAATTATTTTAAATGCAACAATAATTTTAAATATTCTGCCACAAAATGTGCATTAAATGTTTTAAAGTCCTGTTTTATTGGACACAGTTTTCCTCTATGATGATAAAATTACATATTATGATTAAAATGTTTGTCTTTTGAACAACATTCCTCCTCCCGTCAGTTTCAGTGTTGTAGTGAATGCCTCCTCCAGCACCTCATCTCCTCATTCTCTAAACTCTGATGTTTCCTCCAGATGTTCAGCTCATAAAGCTATGGTTCTGGTTTTCATCTCTAAAGTTCACCTCATGGGTCAGATCATGGTTTGATCATTAAAACTGTAGAGGAGCAGGACTCAGCAGCTCTGTCAGAGAGTGAACATCACATGATTTAAACGTGACAAAAACCTCCTCACTCAGGCTGCTGCTGCTTTTTCTTTCACTTTTCTGTGAATTTGGTAGTTCCACCTTTACTCCATGTAAACTTATTAAACACTTAAATCCCTCATACTTCCTCTGAAGTTTTCAATAAATTATTAAAAAGCAGAAAACAATCCTCTCAGAGCAATTTGTATTAAAGTATTCCTCATGTTCATCTTCACTGTTTGGTGGTTTGTTTCAGATATAAAGTAAGAATTGTAAAACATATATACTTTTTAACAAACTAGTTTTTTATATACAAATACTTGATTACAAGGTTGAATTTTTCTCATAAATATTTTAAAGATGTTTCATAAAAACAGTCAGACAGAATTCACAACATAAAGCATTTGTTTCCAATAAAATTGTGATACAATGTACGTATCACTTTAAAATAAAATATTTTTGTACAAGCAGACAAAAATCTTTAATTTGGAAAAAGAAAACACCAACTCTGATCTAAAAGTTAATGTTTAACTCTAGAATTAGTAATAAATGTGACATGAGGCAGAAATATGTAGATTTAGTATTCAGAAAATTCAACAATGTCCAAAACTAACTTAAAGTTTCAAACATTATTTTAATCAACATTTCAGTCACTTTATTTAAATTCATGTAAATGTCTTTGTTAAAACATCGTCAGTTCATTCATAGTTGAACTTAGAACAGATTTTTGTGTTGAACATTAAATCTCCTCCCCTTCTGATCTCCTCAGACTCTTTATAACTCCCAGTTTGTCTTCTTCTGTCACTGGAACAGTTCCTCCTCTCAGCTGGATTGTTAGAAACACTTGCAGTCCAAAGTGACACCATGCTGCGGAGCCTCTGTGCCGTCATCACGGCTCTGACATGTAAGACGCTCCTCTGCTTCACTTCAACTTTTAGCTTGTGAAACATGATTCTTTGTCTCATGTGTGTTTGTCTTGTTCCAGATGTGGATGCAGCCAAAGTGTTGACCCAGACGCCAGCTGTTCACACAGTTTCTACAGGACAAGAGGCTGTTCTCAACTGTAACATCCAAAAAGATGACTCCAGATATGTCAGTTGGTACAAACAGGTGCCTGGTGGAACTCCTCAGTATGTTCTGAGATTTTACCATTCACACAGTTCACCCAACGACTACGGAACAGGATTCTCTTCTGACAGATTTACCTCTAAAGCCACATCAAATATAGAATACCAGTTTGTTATAAAACAAACAGAGATGGGAGACTCTGCAGTTTATTACTGTCACACATGGGATGGTTCTGCTCAAGACACGTATCACAGTGATTTACACCGTGACAAAAACCTCTGGTCAAAGTACTTCTGCTTTCTGAGCCTTTAACCTAACACTGTTGAAACACTTTACATGAGAAGAACTCAGAAGTGCTTTCTAAAACCAGCCTCATACAATAATTGTGTATTTAACTATTGAATCCTAATAATAATGGTTTACAGCGTGAACACAGAAGCAGCTCAATGTGTCAGACATCATGAATGTTTGCATTAGGGATGTGACCAGTGAAGGGATGAGTCCAGTTTTATTCTGAGTTTTATCTCATTTGAAAACCTTCAAAATGATATTTTCTGTCATCACAGAGAGTTTGTAATAACAAAGCATCGTCATATCCAGATGTTCTGACCTCATGTTTTCCAAACAGACCACAGAGACTGAAGAGTTCCTTACAGTGTGGTTCTGACAGAACATACATGTAGAACTGGACACAGAAGCGTCCAGTATCAGGCCTCTGTCTGGTGGAACTCCACTCCAGCTTGAGTTTGGGAGAAATACTGGACACTCTCTGAACCATCAAGACTGAACTGAACACCTTGTTTCTGTTTTTAACTGACAATCAATTTTTGTCAACAAAACACTAATAAAATAAAAACAAATCTTTGTGTCAGCAACATTTTTGTGTTTAGATAAAACCTACACAGCTCCAGTCTGTGTGAGATGAAGAAGACAAAAGGTTAAACGAGTGTTTGTAAAATGATCAGAGTGATTAAATGAAAGATGTTGACAGTGAAAGTTGGTGAGAACAGGATGTTTCAGTTCCTCTCCCTCATCAGAGACAGTCAGGAGGTTTTTGTACAGCCATGTGTACAAACTGAACCACTGTGGTATTCGGACAGGGAACCAAGCTGTCTGTGACAGGTAAGATGTTATTTAACTCATTATACAACAAGTTATAGTCTCTATTGAATTTATTAGTTTGTTTCTGTACTTAATTTTCTGTCCTCTGGTGTTTTCAGCTGTTTACATGAATGTTTTGTTTCTAAATCAGTTGTTCTGTAAATGATGAACAGTTGATTTGATGTCAGATCATGTTTAAAATATTTGATAATTCATGTTGATCCTTTTAGAATAAAACATTTATGAAGGTTTATACTGTGTGTTTAAAACACAGAGCTTCTTCAGGTTTGTAACAAACTCAGTTGTTAACTTTGTAACTGAGTTTGAATTTATAAAAACGTTTAGAATAAATTTGTCCATTGTCATATTATTTACAATTCAATATCAACAATCTGAACAAATTTTGGATTTTATTATTTTAGTTACTAGAATCATAACACATGCTTAGGTTTAACTGTCAATTTGTGCTTTTAATCAAATTGAGTCAAGCATCATAAAAACACAGACATAATTTGTCTGATATATTT
Source organism: Garcialebias charrua (assembly GCA_038048925.1). NCBI lineage: Eukaryota > Metazoa > Chordata > Actinopteri > Cyprinodontiformes > Rivulidae > Garcialebias > Garcialebias charrua. The sequence goes on from JBBPBX010059423.1 coordinate 8,069, forward strand.
GAAGTCAGGAGGAGAAATGATGAGTGTTAACATTATTATAGTTTTACTTTTATTTTGAACCAAATGAGGAAAATTGACTAATTTTATTCTGTAGTTTCTAAATATTTTTTTAAACGTGTTTCCATATAATCAGTTTTATTCATTGAATTGATTTAAATGTATGGTTTTAATTTAACGGATCTAAAACATGCAGCATAATAAACTGTAGATTTAACACAACCTGGACATTTTCTATTACTGTAATTTAAAACTGAAGACAGACGTTTTTGTATTTACATGGAGATGTGATGAATTTTTGATTTTACAGTAGATTTTGATCCACATTAAAATAATTCATATCAACTTTTTACTCTCATACTGTCAGACTTTATGTTTTGAAATGTTTTCAGTTTTGTGTCTCTTTCTTTTAATCTTGTCTTGTGTCCTCTCAGGCTCCAGCCTCCCTCCTCCTGTCCTGACAGTCTTCCCTCCGTCCAGTTCTGAGCTCCGCTCCAACAAAGCCTCTCTGGTCTGTCTGTCCAGTCAGTCTGGTCCTGTTGCAGATGTGAGCTGGTTGGTTGGTGGGAGTCCAGTGAGCAGTGGGGTCTCTACCAGCACAGCTGTTCAGAGACCAGACCAGATGTTCCACATCAGCAGCTCTCTGTCCATCCAGACCTCAGACTGGAACATGAATAAGGTTTACACCTGTAAAGTGTCTGTGGGCTCCCAGTCTGAGGAGAAAACCATCAACAAGTCAGGATGTGCTGAAGAATAACACAAGACCTGGAGCACCACTTCACATCTGATGCTTTTCTGTCTGCTCAATTTGATATCTACAAATCATTAAAAAAATGCATGTGCTTAAAATCTGTCTTATATTCATTCTTTATGCATTATGGAAAATATATTGTAACTAAAGCAAAACTTCAAGTGTTTGTGCTGTTTCATTTTATAGTGACATAGCAGAAGTTGCAAAACATTTTTTTTATCTTAACTTTAAAAACATGATTTATAGTAATTAATGAAGATAAGAAACATATCCTGATGCATGCTCGATAATCCCGTAAAATAAATCTAAAAAAAAAGTTTTGATCATGTCTGGACGGATTCAGTGTTTTGTTTAATTATTATATACATTTTCTATTAAATATTATTTTTATCCTGTCCAGAGGACCTGACTTAACTTTTTAGAAACATTTAGAACAATCCACAATTAAATAAGACACATTAGTAAATGTGCATATCTAAAAACCAAGGCAGTTGAAGTAAAATTGATCATCTATTATCAATCTGTGAGAAAAATCTGATCAAATGAGCAACATCAGGCTCTGATCCACCCTCAACAATCAGTGAAGCATCACTTCTCTCGTCTTTCACAGGAAACACCTGCAGGTCACGTTTCTTCTAACATGCAAACACACAGGGGAACTTTCTGTGACAAATAAATATTTAATATCAAGAGCAAATTTATCTGAAAGTGCAAAACTGAACTTTGTAAATTCCACGTGTTTAAACCAAAATAACGAGGAAAACGCAAATGCAACATGCAATAATGAACTGAAAACGGATTCTTTAAACACTAACATTTTATTGTTCTGCACTTATCATTATACAAAATGTGGATTCATTGCAGAAACTGAACAGATTTTTTTAAAAGTTTGACCTACAGAAGTTTAAATCTGTCACTGACTTACTAAAGGGTTAAAAGATCAAAGTGTTTTTGTTTCTACAGAGAGTTGAACATTGAACACTTCATTTCCATGAAGGTCTAAATGTTGGGGGGTCTGCAGGTGCATCCTGTGAAACAGAGAGGAGGAGGAGAGAGGTGATGCTTCACTGGAAGAGGACGAACATTCAGTTTCATCTTGAATCTTTTCTGAACAGAAAAGTGGTGAAACAGAACAAAGCAGGATTTGTAGGATTTACATGTTAAGAATTGAAGGGAACTTTCTTTGCATGATTTACTTACCTTTAATTGTTGAATAAAAAATTAGAAAAAAATGGCACTAATTAGTGTTTTTGTGCAGAAGTTACCAAAATCAAACTGAAACTACTTTATAAACTCCTTCAAATGATCAAATAACTCAAGTAAGGGCTGAACTTAACTAGATAAAAATAAATGAACAAAACACTCAATCTCATTCATTTTGAAATAAATAAAGTCCAAACATCTTTTAATACCAGGTCCAGAGGACCAGACTTAGCTTTTTTAGATTTTTCTACCTGGATTATTGAGCATGCATCAGGGTATCTTTTAATATGTTTATTCTGTTAAGACATGTAGCAATTGAGAATCAGATAAAAACACAAAAAACTTTATTAAATGTATTGTTTCAAAATATGTTCTAGCATCTTAGCTCTAAAAGTAAAAGCAGAAAGAGAAAAGCATCAGATGTGAAGTGGTGCTCCTTCTCGTGTTTTCTCCTCAGACTGGGAGCCCACAGACACTTTACAGTTAACCTTATTCATGTTCCAGTCTGAGGTCAAAGTCAAATGATTTATTTGTTATTCGCACCACATGTGGTGGAACAAAGCTGTGTACAGGGTTCCGGTTACATCCAACAAAAGTATACATTGTAAAAAATAAAATAAAAAACAGTAATGAGATCTACGATATGAACTAAGAATTAAGAAATATGCTAAACTAAGCACTAGTACAAAAACAATGCACCAAACTACAGCAGCATGAACATGAGTCTGTGTGAGCAGATGAGTATGAATGATTAAAGCAGTGTGAAATAAATCAGCAGCATGAGATCAGCAGCACATATCAACAATCAAGTCCGGATGGACAGAGAGCTGCTGATGTGGAACATCTGGCAAAAGGCCCAGACTGACTGGACAGACAGACCAGAGAGGCTTTGTTGGAGCGGAGCTCAGAACTGGATGGAGGGAAGACTGTGAGGACAGGAGGAGGGAGGCGTGTGGTTTCCATCTGGAGTAAAGCTTGACACGTGAAGGGATCCTTCCTTCACATTTTATCCAACTCGGATCTTACGGTTTCCCTCTCGAAAAAGCTTTTCCAGAAGGTGTCCGCTGAGACCTTCCCAGTCCGTTTTTAAATAAAAAATAAATAGAAAAAAACTCAAACATAAAGAACCATGTTGTAAGACATATAGGTGTCCAAATCCAGGCTTTGAGGGTGTCCTGCAAGTTTTAGGTGTGTTTCTGGCACAACAAACCTCATTCAAATAATGTGGCCATCAGCAGGACGCCGTAGGATCTGACTGCATGCTGAGGTGGAACCTCAGCCATTTGATTCAGGTGTGTTGAACCAGGGACACCAAAGAGTTGAAGAACATCAGCCCTCAATGATGGAGTCTGACAGCCCTTCTAGGATATATACACTAAAGTACCATATTTTCCGCCTTATAAGTTGCACCGCCCTATAAGTCGCATTGTCCAATAAATTGGAAAAATCCATAAATATGTCACTTTGCCCTATAAGTCGCACCTACGTCAGCGGTAAAATAGTTTCGCTACGCCGGCTCAACAAAAACGAGCACACGCAGCAACAGACAGTGCAGCAAACAGACCTGCATTTATTTAAAATTAAAAAAGATAAAATCCTAAAAAAAATATTGTTAGCAGACATTATAGTAAAAGTGTGTCTCAGTTTAGCTTTTCATAATAAATGCACTTTGACTGTTAAAATGAAATAAAGTGGCTTTAAAATTACTACACGCTCACCTGCCCATAATGATAATAATAATAATAATAATGTCTTTTCCTGTCATCTGCGTATGTTTCCCATACACAGACGAAATTCGTCTCTGCATTTAACCCAACCACCTACCAGGTGGTGCAGTGAGCAGCCCGAAAGCGCCCGGGGAGCTGGAGAAATAGGTGTGCACTCATAGACACCCCAAGGTGGGTAGTGGCCGGGGCGCGAACCCGCGTCCTTCGGGTCCCAAGTCAAAAGCCCTGCCACTAGACCATCTTGGCTCGACAGAAACAGCTATTTTTTATTCAAAACCATTGAATTATTCGTCTTCTGTGTCACTGGAAAAGAGTTCTGCCAGCAATCGAGGTAGGTTGTTCAAAGCTCCTGCTTCCCCCTTGTCTTCGTCCCCGCTGTCGGAGTCATCATCAGCTCCAGCCGCTCAAGGTAACGGTGCCTGCTTTTCTGAACACCGCCTGGATCGTTTTTTTTTTTTTGGTCACAGACGTCCACGCTGTCGATCCACCCGAGGACCGGCTGGAAGGTGGCGTGGTGCATATGTCCCATAGCCGTAAAACTGTGGTCACTTATACGCCGGAAAATACGGTACTTCCAACTCTTGAAACTGCAGTCAACCTACTTCACATGGGGGGGCAATATTATGAGCAGAAACATGGGTGTGCTATGGGATTCCCAGTTTCTCATATTGTTGCAAACCTGTACATGGACAAGGTAGGATATTTTATCTGGAACATGAGGACAGAGGAGGGGAATACACAAGGTTAATTTCAAAACCTGCAGACCGTGTCGACATGAATTACTTCGCCACTCGTTCTTCACTGTTTGGTCAGATTTGCGTTATTTGAGACGTTTCTTTATATTTCTTCAATGTTTCTCCTCCCACCTTGAGGTTTAACTTTTCAAATTAATTCTCATTATTCACTTGTGTTCCTTCCTCCTTTCTTGTTCTTGCCTCTTTTCCTTCCCTGCTACAGGACAAGGAACCTCGCGGGATCATCCCATGGAGAATCTCAGCATCAGGGAGGTGGAGGAGCCCAGGAAGCCTGTGAGTGTTGTCTCATTACTGACCAAAGCTAATATTTATATTGCTGTGTTTTTAGAAAACTACTTCTTGGCCTGAGTTGATTGTCTGCTGGTTGCCATCTCCTCCAGAACTGTTTCGAGTTATACAATCCCAATCACAAAGGCCAGGTGATCAAAGCCTGCAAGACAGAGGTGGATGGGCGTGTTGTTGAGGGCAACCATGTTGTTTACAGGATATCAGCACCCACGTCTGAGGAGGAGTGGATTAAATCTATCAAGTAAGAGTCCTCTTATGGTTTTCCCTCAAGTGGAAAACATTTTTTGTTTGTTTTAAAGCCTCCAACTACAGGGTGAAAAAAAATCAAGTCAACATTGCTCTGATTTCTCTGTAAAAGGTTCAAAAGCTGCTCAGATATTCAGATATGACTCAGTTTTGAATTACAGAAATAATGCTGATATGGTCAAAATAAAAAACAAGAGCTAGGATCTCATCAAAAAGGTAAAAAGTTGTAGACGTACAACCAGTGAATACTTTCTGAATGATTCATTAAAATTGGTCCCGTGGTTCATGAGATGTTTTGCTAACAGACAGCTTATACAGTAGTTTGAAATACATGTTCATTCACAGAGATGGAGGGAAA
>JBBPBX010059424.1:3776-21774 GCA_038048925.1 Garcialebias charrua
GTTGGGTGTAACGCGTTACGTTACAGTAATTACATTACATTTTTCAGTAACGTAGTAGTGTAACGCACTACTTTGAAAATGCCTGTAATATATTACAGTTACTAACAAAACCTTACATTCGTTACTTGCGTTACAATCAGGACCTTTCGGAGAATATTTTTTTTATTTTTTTTTTATTTTACCTTTCGGAGAATAGTTGTGGGACGACGGAGCAGACGCATAACTGTCACGGGGGGAAAACAAAGACGTACGCGATGACGTCGGAACGTCATACGTCAACGTACATAGACATATAAAGGTACATAGACATACATTGGAGGGAATGAACAACAACATGGCGGAGGTGGAGGAGAACGCGGCGATGTCATTTTATGGATGGAAGTATTCACATTATTTTTCTTTTGTCGCGAGAAAGGACAAGAACATTACAGTAGTGTGCAAGCTATGTCTGGGCCACAACAAGACACTGTCTACTGCTGCGAACTCGACGTCAAATCTTTACAAGCATTTACAAAGACAACACGCTAATGCTAAGCTAGTTGCTAAAGAGCCGCAGAGGGATGGTGCAGCAAGTTTGATGCCGCCACCGTTTAAGCAGGCTCGGCTTGAATTTCACCGCCAGGCAACCACTACAAAGGCTGAGGTAAACAAACTTGTAGCAACGTACGTAGTGAACGAAGTGTTGCCAATTTCAACAGTTGAGTCCCCGTATTTCCAAAGAATTCTGAGCAAAATACAGACAACAGGAGGTGAAACGGTACCATCAGACAGAAAAACGTTGGTTACATATTGTAACCCCAGATTCTATGAGTAATTAGCGGAGCCCTTTAGCTCCGCTTATTGGATATCTCTCCCGCGCGTCAGCGCCCGACTGAAAAACCTTTCAGTCCACGCCCACCTACCGGATGGGCCCACCCCTTGGGTCGATATTACCCGTCGACCCTGGTGATTCCACCTCCAAAATAGCCAATCATTCAGCCATTTGGGATACAGGGTGGCCCAATAGCTAAAGGGCTCCGCTAATTACTCATAGAATCTGGGGTTACAATACGTAACCAACGTTCTATCTTCGTAATTAGCTCCGCCCTTTAGCTCCGCTTATTGGAATAAAGGGCGTAGCAGGAAATAGTCCATGCCACACTGGATCCTAACCAATGTGGAGCATCTGCTCACCCAATCACAATTAAGCACATCCTTCCTCATGCATAAACATACCCTGTATCTGGGAGCATTGAGGAAGGGCAGGTGGTGGGCTGGAGGAAGGGCCTGCAGGCCTCTGATGCAGCCTCCAGGCATGCCCTGCTGCTGTGCAGCATGCATCAACATTGATATTGTGTTTGTTTTTGCTTGCAACACTGTCAGAGAGAGGAACACTCTCTGGCTGCCACCCTTCAATAGGGTAAAAACTGAACTGTTACATGAACTATGAACAGAGAACAGTTAGCACAACATTCAAAAACCACAGTAAACATCTCTGATACTGATGGTGAACATTTTCCACTTCCTGTCTTCCATTAAGCAGGTGTGGGTTAACCAAACACATTAGGAGGTATTCTCCGACTACTTATCCAGGACTCCCAGTACTGAATGAGTCATAGAAAAAGTAGAAACATCTCGTAGATAGAAACGGATGAAAAAAACAGGGCGAGCTCCACGCCGCCGCTAAACAGATGTCACTGACCGACATCCCACCATGCAAAGCTGTGGAGGAAGCCATTGCTCACGTGGAATGTGCACGTAGAGTCGTAGGAGGTTCTTCTCCAGCCGCTTTGTAGACCTCTGTTATGGCTTCGCACAGCCAGTGAGAGAGGCGCTGTAAGGACAGAGCACGTCCAGCTGAATTGTCCCTAAAATGGACAAACAGATTTTGAGAGTGACGCACACCCGCTGTACGTGCCACATAACATCCGAGTGCTCCGACCAGGCACAATAAATGTGACCTAGCTTCCTCTGATGTATGAGGAGGGAGATGGAACCCACTCAGTGTTATTGTCCATGATCTAAAACTGCTGGTGATAGACTTTGGTATGAAAGCCGGGTTAGGCCTCAAAGTCGCAGAGCTGCCATCAGGTTTAATTTGTAAACAAGAGGGAGCCACAGAAAATGCACATAGGTCACTCACCCTTTGCAGACGTGAGTGCTAATAGCAGAGCGGTTTTATAGACAAAAACTTCATTGTCACCTCCTCTAGCGGTTCAAAGGGAGCTTTAGTTAAAGCGCCCAGAACTAAGCTCAAGTCTCACTGTGGGGTGAGGTCACTCTTCGTGGGACTATGGCGTCTAATGCCCTTCAGGAAACGTTTCCTCAGAGGATGATTGAATAACGTCCTGTCACCAAACCTCTCGTGACATGATGAAAAATCTGAAGAGCTGCCCACTTAGACGCATAAAGCATTGTTGTGGATGAAGCTCGAGTGTCTTATATTGTTTGGACCACAGCTGAGGTGAGGCCTAAACCTGTTAGACGGCGTAGCTCAGCTTCCAGGTCCAGAGGCGTTGGCCTATCTCTGGGAAGAGCCTGATCACCCCCCTTGCTTGGAGAAGTGCATATTCTCTTCATGTTAAACGCAAGGGACTGTCCACTACCGGCCGCTGCAGGTCTGGGAACCAAGGAGCATATTTGCGCTCTGGAGCCACGAGGATGAGTGACAATTTCTCTTCCCGGACTCGCTCCAGCGCCCGTGGTACGAGTGGTACTGGTGGAAAAAATGAATAACCTTTTTTCTGGCCACCATCTGTACGCAAAAGCGTCCACTCCCAGAGGAGGATTGTCCCTGTGGTTCAGAGAGAAACCAGAGTGGACACTGAGTGTTGTTCTGGGCTGCAACGAGGTCTATTTCTGCACGACCGAACCTGGCCCAGATCTGATTTATTATGTCTGAGTGGAGTGCCCAGTTCCCGTGGCGTGGGCCTCCTCTCGACATGATGTCTGTTCCCGCGTTCAGCACTCCAGGGATGAACACTGCTTTTTATGAGAGCAGGTTCTGGTGAGCCCAAAGCAGCAGTTGCCTGGCAACGTGCAGAAACTGAGCTGAACGAGATCCCCCCTGACGATTGATGTACGATGCTGCCACCTGGCTGTCAGTGTGCACCAGTACATGCTGCTGTTGAACCAGAGGAGTGAAGTGCTGTAACACTTTCTGGACTGTCATTAGCTCCAAAAAACGTTTATGTGGAGGTGAGTGTGGTTTGGCCACCTCCCTCCTACCGCACGTTTCCCCCATCTCATTAGAGAAGCATCTGTGCTGTCAGATTGGCTGCTCTCTGCTTCAAAAAGCCAGGGATGTGAATCAGTCCTCCTGGTGGACATTCCTTAGCAGCTGTTTTATTGTGAGCATATGAAACTCTTTCTCCATAATGGATTTGTTGAAAACAGACAAATCCAAAACTGGTCTCAAGCCCCCTTTCTTCTTGGGAAAAACAAAGAAATTGTGAGAATAAAAACCTTTATTCTGTTCTCCCTCTGCCACCTTGGAGATCACTCCCTTCGTTAGCATTTCTTGAATTTCTGACAGCAGAGAGGAGTTTTGTTTTGGGTCTGATAACACTGTTTTCAGGATGCCCCTGAATGGTGGTGGTTTTTCAGCAAACTGGGGCGCATAACCCTTTATGAGCTAGACCAACCATTTGTCCAAGGTGCATTTTTTATTTTCATTTTTTTTCCCACTGCTCGTACCTCCTGCTCAGTGGGAGCGCGAGGTCTTGTCTCGTGCGCGTCAGCCAATCGATGGGGCCTCCCTCCGTTACCCTGGTAACCCACGGGGGCCCGCCCTAAGGGGGCTGGCTTACTGCGTCAGTGACGTGTTTCGTCCCTGCGTCTGACGTCGTCACGTTTGTTGTGGCGGCGAGCACGCGCTCTGGTGGTGCGTTGCTCCTGTTTAGCACTGCTCGTCTTTTAGGCGGCGGTGCTCGTTCATTTTGTGTGTTTAGTCTTTTGTTACCTCGTTTGGAGCTGTTGTCGAGTTGCAGAGAGGTGGCGTCACTCATGTACGTGGAACGCCAGTTAAACACGTGATGAGACGGTAACAGAACTCTGCTGGCCTGCACGTACTGGGCTAGCGTCACGTGACTCAATGTGAAGTAGCGAGCTGTGGTTTTTACATGGCTTTGTCTGTGTAAAACGAGGTTCAATAAACATGGCGTCTGGATGTTTAATTAACTTTTCGTGTTTTCCGCTGGGCAGTGCTGAGGCTGGACCAGCGTCATTTGATTTTCTGAGAGGCAGCAGGCGTTTTTTTTTTTACCCGGCTCTGACTGCGTCGTAACAGGTTCACCAAACATGAAACATTTATTTATTGTTACCTTGTTTGAGCTGCTTTAACTCGTGGACACACGACTGCCGTAGGCTAGTCTGTCTGTGGTGGGAAGCATTTGTGTACGTGCGGCTGTGGGGTTATTCGGCCCCACAGACAAGCCCGAAACATGAGAGAAAACATCTTTCGAACATTTTGTTCTTTTATTTTTACCTCATCACACCCGCTCCCCGCAACGAGTCATTTATTTGAGGTCGGCCATCTGCGGAGCTGCTGCTGCTGCTGTTGTGGCTGCTGCTGTCTTTGTTCGCCCCAGGCCTGGTGTCCGCCCCAGGCCTGGTGCCCGCGGCCTCGTGGTACGTGTTGGGCCCCATCCCATGGCCGCTGCTGCTATCCTTCCCTGTATGGGGCTGGCTGCTGGGCCGGACGAGTCCCCGCTGCTGCTTCTGTGGACTGTCTGAACTGCTGTCTTTGGTCTCGACGGTCCCTCCAACTGTCCGAGTGTCGAGCTGGCGGGCGGGTTGACATGAAGCTTCGCACCGTCTTGGCGACTTCGTCCTTCTTCTTAAAATTTTCCACCAGCTCCTTCAAGTTGGAACCCAAAAGTTCCTCTGCCGACACCGGCCCCTCCAAAATTTCTTTTTGCAGTTACCAGTATATTATAGGATTCACTTTAAAATACTTTTATTCACTTTTAAAGCTCTAAATTGCCACTCTCCTCCTTACTTGACTGAGCTGCTACATTTTTACACTCCAAAGGAGATGATTGTGGACTTCAGAAGGAACAAACACACCCACGCCCCACTGAAAATAGGTGGGTCTGCAGTGGAAGTGGTCTCCAGCTACAAATACTTGGGTGTACACATGAATGATAACCTCAGCTGGAGCAACAACACCACCAGCCTGATCAAGAAAGGTCATCAGAGACTCTACTTCCTCAGACGGCTGAGACGTGCTGGTCTGAGCAGCCCAGTTCTCACCTCGTTCTACAGGTGTGCAGTGGAGAGCATCCTGTGCTCCAGCATCAACGTGTGGCATGGAGGCTGCACAGTTGCAGAGAGGAAAGCTCTACAGAGAGTGGTGAAGGCTGCACAGAAGTCTGTTGGAGTCAGTCTCCCCACCATCACAGACATTTACACCTCCAGATGCAGGAAAAGAGCCACCTGCATCATGAAAGACCTCACTCACCCAGCACACTCACTCTTTGCCCCACTCCCCTCAGGACGGAGGTTGAGGAGCATCAAATGTAGAACCACTAGACTGAGGAACAGCTTCTACCCTGAGGCTGTTAGACTCATGAATAAATAAAAATAAAATAAAAAATAAACACTGCAAAATATCACATTGTGCTGATGCTGATCTGTTTTCTTGTTGCTGTGTTCATCTGTGTTCATCTGTGACCATCTGCTCATACAAACTCATGTTCGTGCTGCTGTTTATTTCCACTATATTAGGCTTAGTGTATTACTAGTTGATGTTTTTCTTAGTTAATTCTAGATGTTATTACTGTTTTTCTCTTGCATTTGTTGTTGGATGTAACTGGGACCCCGTGTACATAATCTCGTTTTCATCACATGTACCACATGCGGTGCAAATGACAATAAAGACTCTCTGACTCTGACTCTCTGACTCTTCCCGTTTTCTCAGATCAGCTGACCAGCAGTTTCTGAAGATCCCGAAAACTAAGCTTAAGCTCAGAGGTGACCGTGCTTTTTCTGTGATTGCCCCTAAACTCTGGAATGATCTTCAGAGTGACATAAGACAGGCCTCTTCCCTTGCTGTTTTTAAGTCTCTTCTTAAAACTCATCTTTTTTCTTTGGCTTTTGGCGCAATCCGAGATGTTTGATTTTGTTTTATTATGTGAAATTTTATTATTTTAAGTGTTGTTGTTATACCTGACCTTTCTATTTTATGTTTTTGTACTGTATTTTATGTTTGTGTACAGCACTTTGGTCCTACGGTTGTATAAAGTGCTTTAGAAATAAAGTTGGTATGGTATGGTATGGTACTCCTGAACAAGACGTCCACGGAGTCGGCTGATAAAAATGCTTACGACATTGGCCCAAGTGTGGACAGGGAACCAGACTGGATGAAGGAACAACAAGCCGATAAAGAGGATTCACTTGATGAAGTATGGTTGATGGTTGTTGTTACAGTACAGCACATGGACAGATTTAAGAGTTTTATGAGTCAAGAAAGTTAATTCTCAATAGTCCAGGTATCAAATCCGCTCATTCTCAATCAGTTCATCTGGACAGTTTCTTTTTAGCAGAAACGTTTCACCCTCACTCCAGAGGGCTTCCTCAGTCAGAGTAGCTTACTTGGTGGGTTAACTTCAGTGTGCTTTGGACTACTCTGACTGAGGAAGCCCTCTGGAGTGAGGGTGAAACGTTTCTGCTAAAAAGAAACTGTCCAGATGAACTGATTGAGAATGAGCGGATTTGATACCTGGACTATTGAGAATTAACTTTCTTGTCTTGAACCACTTTGGACATGTCTGCCTGCCTGGGAGGAGTCGACGAGGGACACGCCCCCAGAAACCATCTTGGCTACAGCAAACTGGTTGGTCCACATAAGTTGCTTACTTGGTGGGTTAACTTCAGTGTGCTTTGGACTACTCTGACTGAGGAAGCCCTCTGGAGTGAGGGTGAAACGTTTCTGCTAAAAAGAAACTGTCCAGATGAACTGATTGAGAATGAGCGGAGTTTTATGAGTATTTTCTACATAAATTCTGGGTAAAACGACCCACATTGACAGCAAAGTGTAAATGGCTCAGACAAAATGTAGTACTGTTTTTTCTACATAAAAATATTAAAGATATACTCTGTAACTTTTCTTAAACGAAAGAAGGGATTTTTACATTTTAACCACCTTAGCTCCCGTTGCTTCTCTCCCTCCCCGTGTGCCCCTCTCCTCCCAAAAGTGACAGGATGTTTAAAGCTGTATAGATAAATACTGATCAGGATTACCAATAAAATGAAATAAAAACATCTGAAATGGACTATGGAGAAGAGGATTGTATACAAGGGTATATGAGGAACAATAAAGGAGAGGAAGAGGAAAGAATGGACAAAGGAAAGAAGAGTAGGCTACATCAACATCTCAGGGAAAAACTGAAATAGGTAGCCTGGAGAACAAGTAAAGAGTAAAAGGTATTTTATCAGTAAATTACATTAATCTATGTGTGGGATTTTATGTCCTGGACGACTGAGAATCTTCACCAGCATACATTAATCTATGCCCTGATGCATGCTCAATAATCCAGGTAGAAAAATCTAAAAAAAAAAAGCTAAGTCTGGTCCTCTGGACAATCAAAAAACATTTTTTTGTTGTATTTTTTTGTATTTTTTTTGCTTAGTTTAGTTTTTTGAATGTCCAGAGGACCAAACTTAGCTTTTTTAGACATTAGTCTATGGTTTTTGCAGTTAACGTGTGATTCTCTCCAGTACAACAAGACAGAAGACACAAGTTATTTCATAGAAGTCCAACTGGACAAACAGTTCATGATCACTTAGTGATGTAAAAACCATAAAGTACAGTATTCAATTTTAACCAACTTGATGTTTTTCTCTGTTCACACATCACAGAAGAGCGGTTCTCACAACCTGATGAATTTCTGCCTACTCCCTTAACTCTATTCCTCCCATCCCCTCTTACACATATGGTTTTGTATGACTTTCATTGTTATTTTTACATTTCTAAATATTTCATGATTGCAGTTACACTCGTTCACTTTCCTCTTTCTTCAGATTGATCCGTTCTGTAAATAATAATGTAAATTGAAATTAGAAAAAAGCAAGAGTTACTTTTACAACCAAAGCAACTTTTCATTGTTGTCCTTTTACAGCTTAGACAAGCGTCTCTCGCGCCTGGACGTCTCCATCATCCTGTACACACTTAGACCAATGATTGGATTTGCTTCCAAGTACCACCACTCTCAAACACGCTGACTTTTCCACAATTATCTTACAACTACTACTACTTACAACTGTTTTAATTGCTTTTATTGATCTTTATGTTTTAACAACAGTTTTATTCTTTTATGCGTTTAAATGTTCTTGATTTTATGTGTACAGCACTTTGTTGCAGCTGTGGTTGTTTGAAGGGGCTTTATAAATAATAAAGTATTTATTAAGTATTATTAACTGTGCTCTGTCAGAGGAGTATGCAATATAAAAGAAGTGTGATAAAAAAAACTTGTAAAAATCTGCTAATTTAGGAAAACATATTTTTAATACATTCCTGTCATCATTAGTTTGTACTTGTACGTACAGTAGTTAGTGTTGACCGTTCATGTAAGATTTGCTTTAGCACCTTTTTTATTACAATAATAAAACAAAGGTTTTTCCAAAAAATATTTTATGTTTTATCAAAGTAGAAAAAAAAAGTATGTTGTCTACTGTCTGGTTCACAGTATTGCAGTATGTCAGTTGTGGCAGCCCTGCAGAATGTTCCACCCTCACGGCCAGTGCTTTAAGTGGAAAAAATAAGTGCCGGTACTCTCCCTAATGTCATAATAATATGGGACAGAAACATAGTATTTTTATCTAGATCTGTCTGAGTTAAAGATCAGTATTTTTTAATGTAAATTTACAAAGAACAAAGCCAGTTCTAAATTAATTCCACATGTGCCAAATTCAAAAAGTTAGAGGCACTTTTATTAACTTCAAGGCCCATGGTGCTAAAGTGACATGAAAAACAACATAAAAATAAACAGAGGTGTTTTGTGTCAATTTACATACAGTTTTGTGTCTTCTAACAGAGACCTCAAGGGAACCTCCTACTGTTTAAGGTGTGATCTTTCAATTTACATGTATGTGTTACAAACCCCCCTTTGTTAAGCTGGGATGTGTCGTTTTGTCAATTTAAATAGAATGGGCATGTTAGTTAATTTGTGGTGTTATCTCAGTTTCCAATTTCATATGTTGGTGCGTGACTTGTAAGCCTGTATAAAACTTCTCGTTCTCACAGCTTCCATTCAGAATTGAAAAAGACTTCTGGACAGAAGTCAAAACGTTTTCTGCAACAAATAAAGTCCAGTTGATCCTGTATTGAACGCCTTTTTTGATAAAAATAAACATATAAAATAAAAGCTCCTGTAACACAAAGATGTGATAAGTCCCTTTTAGACTTTAAGATTTTAAGAAGCTTATTATTGTTACAGTTTCCATCTGCAACATATATTTCCTTTCAGTATTAGGCCTGGCAAAACTCTGGAAAATAAGTTCCGGAACGCACCGTACTCTAAAAAAAGTCCCGGTACTCTCAGGGTTAAATTTTAGAAGTGGTGGAACTGCGTTCCGGTGCATTCCGGCCCACTTAAAGCACTGCTCACGGCCTAACTGGTACATTATGGAAAACTTGGGGGAGGGCCCCTTTACAAAGGTTTGCCTTGGGCCCCCAAATATCAAAGTCCGTCACTGCTGGCAGCCTCCCCCTCCACCAGATAACTCACCAGCAGGTGGTGAACAGTTGACAGCTCTTCACCCACGTGTCCAGGTCATAGGGCTGCAGGTCTGACAAATCGATCATCGACCTTTGACCTAAAGGTGGCCTACTGTACAGTAGAATAGAATAGAAACAGCCTTTATTGTCCCACGGATGAGAAATTCAAGTGTAACAACAGCAACAGATAAAAAAATATTTAAAAAAGTTCCTAAATGTTAAAAACAACATAGTATAAAGAAGTAAGATAAAAATATATAAATAATACTGTTCAATATGTATTGGAACATTGATAAGGACAGACTGTTTACAGTACTCAGTAGTGTAGGCAGAGTGTGTGTTTTAGCAGAGGTCAGCATGTATTTAATCCTTATTGAGTTTGTTGGGAGCAGTGATGGTTGTAGAGTCTAACAGCTGCTGGGAGGAAGTTCCTGCGGTAACGCTCCTTTGTGCATTTAGGATGCAGTCATCTGTCACTGAAGGAGCTCTCCAGTTCAGCAACAGCTTCGTGCATGGGGTGGGAGACGTTGCCCAGCAATGCTGTTATGTTAACTAGAGTCCTTCTGTCTCCCACCACCTGCACTTGGTCGAGGGGGCATCCAAGCACAGAGCTGCTCTTCTTGATGAGCTTATCTAAGTTCTTCCTCTCAGCTGATGATAAGCTGCTGCTCCAACAGACAACGTAGAAGATGGCTGATGCTACTACCAAGTCAAAGAAGGTCTTCAGGAGCACCCCCTGCACTCCAAAAGACCTCAGTCTCCTCAGCAGGTAGAGTCTGCTCTGACTCTTCTTGTAAAGTGCGTCAGTGTTGTGAGAGCAGTCCAGTTTGTTGTTCAGGTGAACACCCAGGTAATAATAATAATAATAAACTTTATCACCAGCAGAACAGGGTTTTTTGCATCCAGGGACAGAAGAATGTCATTCTGCACTTTGAGCAGTGCAGATTCAGTACTGTGACGAGCTCGAAAACCTGACTGAAATTTTTCAAACAGGTTGTTGAGCTCTAGAAAAGATTGAAGTTGAATAAAAACAATCTTTTCTAGGACCTTTGATAGAAATGACAGATGTGAAACTGGTCTGAAATTAGAGAGAGCTGTAGGATCTAGGCCTGGTTTTTTGAGAAGAGGCCTGACCACAGCATGTTTGAAAGCAGATGGCACAAAACCTGAAGATAGACAGCTGTTAATAAATGACAAAACACAAGGACCAATTACATCAAAGGACTGTTTGAACATTTTAGAGGGAATGATGTCCAGAGAACAGTTAGTTGGTTTCATCTGCTGAACCACCTTGATGAGGTGAGGCAGTGAAACCAGGTCGAACTGGTCAAAAACAGCAGTGGTTATTGCAGACGCACATGATTGGACAGTGTTGGATGGACTGACAATGTTCTGCCTGATAGAGTCAATTTTGTTGACAAAATAGCTCTGAAAGTCGTCACAGGTAGACTGTGTGGCAGTTTTCAGAACATTGACAGAAGGATTGATGACAGACTGGATTGTGCTAAATAGCGTCCTCGGCCGGTTGGAGCTGGTGGAGATTAAATTGGAGAGGTACTGTGACTTGGCCTGCTTAACAGCATTTTGATAATCACAGAGACAGTCTCTCAGTATTCCCTGGGACACATGAAGCCAGTCGCGCCTCCATTTTCACTCTGCTTTCCTGCAGCGTTGTCGAAGAGCCCGCGTTGTTTCGTTGAGCCATGGAGGTGATTTGATCTTTGAAGAAGCCTGTTTGAGAGGAGCGATGGAGTCCAAGATCGTTGTGCAGGTGTGATGGAAGGAGGTGATGAAGTCCTCAGGATGTAGAGATGGGTCCAGGCTGACAGCAGAGCATAAGTCAGTGCTCTTAAAGGCATCAGTGAACTGACTTTGAGTGGATGGGGTGATGGAGTGGCAGAGATGTGCTGGGAGAACACCCTTCGGTGCAGGAGGGGTGGAAAATTCAAATAAGATGGGAAAATGGTCTGAAATACAGGTGTCCAGAATCTCTACTGCCGATATGTGAAGGTCGTGGGAGGTAATTAAGTCCAGTGTATGACCCTGACTGTGCGTGGCCCCTGAGACAGATTGCGACAGGTTAAAAGAGTCCAGGAGGTCCTGAAACTCACATCCAAGGAAGGAAATATGTTGGATGGATGAATGAACTAATGAATGGATGGATGGATGGATGGATGGATGAATGCAAGCATGGAAGGAAGGAAGGAAGGAAGGAAGGAAGGAAGGAAGGAAGGAAGGAAGGAAGGAAGGAAGGAAGGAAGGAAGGAAGGAAGGGCAAACAGTGAATGGATGGATAGATGGATGTTTGATACCTGACCATGACCTTTGACCCCTGTAAGTCTAAGCCATCACGTTTAATGAACTTGTTCCAAACGTTCACCTTAAAACACCCTGATGCATGCTCAATAATCCAGGTAGAAAAATAAAAATAAAAAAGCTAAGTCTGGTCCTCTGGACATTCAAACCTTTTTGAATGTCCAGAGGACCAGACTTAGTTTTTTATGTTCACCTTAAAAGGACTCGGTCCAAGAACCAGCGTGAAGCGATGCAGCCGAGGAGCTTTCCATCTCGTTCCTTTCAGCTTGGATTAACAACGAGCTAAATGTGTTATTTTACACAGGATTAGGAGCAATAACACCCCCCACATGTTGACCCCCCCTCGTCCACGTCTGACTCAGATCTGCTTTAATGTGTGTGTCCACCCCCATATATGTCCTGAAGTACAGACAGTCGTGGTGTGACGAGGATTATCTCAGATCTGCTTTAATGTGTGTGTCCACCCCCATATATGTCCTGAAGTACAGACAGTCGTGGTGTGACGAGGATTATCTCAGAGTTTAACAGCATGTTGCTGTGAAAATATCTAACTCTTCAGGAATGAGATTGTTGGTGAAAAAAATCCTATATTTTGTCTCTCAGACTGGTATTTGTGGTATTTTCAAAAAATTCAGCAAAATATGTTTAGACCTCTATAACTTGACACTAGGGAAAACCATAAGCAGAGGAGGAACAGGTTTAAGAGCTAAAAGATGAGATTCTAATCTGTAAAAGGCATTTCTGTCCTAATGTCGGTCAGAAGGTTAGTGCCCCTAGTATGGGCTCTGATGGGCCAGGTCCAAGTTAGTTTTATTTCCATATCCCATGCCATTGCTGTCTTTCTGTATTTCCCTGAAATATCTGTTTACCGGTAGATGTGTTGGTCTCATTAACCAAAAAGACATGACTTCAGGAGAAGAACCCACTGACTTCACAGCAGATGTGTAGGCAGAACTTCAAGCCCAAACTTGTTCTTCTAAACAGACCCACCAAGGTTCCTTTGATTGCTCCAAACTCTGACAAGAGGCGCTGGGTTCTGAGCTCACAAACACAGAGCGAGCCCTCTGAACTATCTTTAGAGTTAACTCAGGTCTTGAAAATCCAACATCTAACATCTTCACATCACAGCCAGAACAACACCAGTTGACGGTTCTGACAGATTCACGGCTCAGAAAGTTAAAAGCGCAAACAAATGGAGGTTAGTGGAACTGTTGGCTGGGAAAAAAGTGCTTCACAAATGTGGTTCTCTTGATGACAACAACAAAACCAAAAAAAGAGAGGAGTGTTGAATCCACGAAGATGGGAGACAGAGGAGGGAGAAACCAACAGGTTCTGGGATTACAAGCCCCTCGAACCATCATTCAAGAGATTCTGGGTGTGCAAGACTTGTGGACTGCCAGTCAACAGGTTTTGAGATTACAAGATACATGTTCCACCAATCAACAGGTTCTGAGATTACAAGACCTATGTGTAAAGTCAAATAAACACAACGTTTATTTGTTTGTCGAACTCTTTATTCATCCACCATTTCCATCTGCTCCTGCTCACCAGCAGACACACACTGAAGCGGCCCCTACCGGGGAAAGTCCCAAAACCCAAAAAACCCCTTCCCCCTGCTAGTCTCGCGAGAACATAAAACATCTCAGAGGTTAGCACTATGGTCCACTAATCAACAGGTTCTGAGATTACAAGATACATGTTCCACCAATCAACAGGTTCTGAGATTACAAGATACATGTTCCACCAATCAACAGGTTCTGAGATTACAAGATCCATGGTCCATCAATCAACAGGTTCTGAGATTACAAGACCTATGGTCCACCATTCAACAGGTTCTGAGATTACAAGACCTATGGTCCACCATTCAACAGGTTCTGAGATTACAAGATCCATGGTCCATCAATCAACAGGTTCTGAGATTACAAGACCTATGGTCCACCATTCAACAGGTTCTGAGATTACAAGACCTATGGTCCACCATTCAACAGGTTCTGAGATTGCAAGACACTTGGACCACTTTAACAGGTTCTAAAATTACAAGATTTATGGACTGTCATTCATCAGTTTCTGAGATTACTAGACCCATGGACCATCATGGGACACTGCCCATCACCACTGGGCAGCTGTGGCTGAGTGGTTAGAGCAGTCATCCTCCAATGCAACAGCTGGGGGTTTGAATCCACCAGCAGTCATATGCCCAAGTGTCCTTGGGCAAGACACTGAACCCCTCAATGCCTCCGATGTGTGTCCCATCGGTGTATGAATGTGATAAAGCTCTGATTAGTCTCTTTAGAATAATTTGTTCAATTAGCTTTGTAGAGTTCTAGTAGAGCACTGTATGAATTGGTAAATAAGGGCACAGATTGTAGTGTAAAGCGCTTTGAGTGTCTTGATAAGATAGAAAGGTGCTATACTGTAGAAGTACAGTCCATTCACCATTTATCATCATTCAACTGGTTTTGAGATTACAAGACTCACTATATAACCAGTTTTGAGGGTGCACAATCTATGGACTGCTGTTCTAGAGGTTCTGGGAATACAAGAATCATGGACCAATTCTCAATAGGTTCTATTGCAAGAACAGTTCAAGAGGTTCTGAGTCTATGAAACACGTGCCAGAGTTTAATAGGTTCTGGGATTGAGAGACCTTTGGGAACTTCATGGACATTGACATGTGCTGACTTTTAGTTGGTTGTAATCCTGTCTAAAAAAGGGGGTGAAGAACTGAAACTTGGGTCATGAGTGAAGTTAATGTATTTATAATCCATATGACTTGTTATTTGGACCAGGCAGAGTTAGTCTGTATTTCAGACAACCTTTTGCTTTCTGTCCTTTAAATACTGCTGCTGGCTTCAGAGACAGACATCTTAACATGATGTAGAACAGGAAGAGCATCTTGTAAACCAACAGTGTTTCAGAAGGAGCTACTGGAGGTCTGCAGGCACACCTACCTCCAAAGTTTGGCCTCATGGTGAAGTCATGATCATCTACTTTGAGAAGATGCTCTGTCTTGGTTTTGCGAGATTTGGTTACATCTGGAGGTTTCAGAGAGCTAGAAGAAGACAAGATTCAGAGTCAGAGTACTTACCAAAGAAAAGAGCTCAGTAACACATCTGCAAGAACAAAAACACCAGATTACACTGTTCCTAGATTTAGGAACCACAAAAACAAAACAAAAAAGGCTTTCTCTGGATGTAACTGATCTGACGAAACAGCCTAGTTTTTGTCTCAGGTGCTGAACAGAAAGTTAGAGCTCCAGAACAGAAAGTTAGAGCTCCAGAACAGAAAGTTAGAGCAGCAGAGCAGGAAGTCAGAGCTCCAGAGCAGGAAGTCAGAGCTGCAGAGCAGGAAGTCAGAGCTGCAGAGTAGAAAGTCAGAGCAGCAGAGCAGGAAGTCAGAGCTGCAAAGCAGAAAGTCAGCACTGTAGAGCAGGAAGTTAACACTGTAGAGCAGGAAGTTAACACTGTAGAGCAGGAAGTTAACACTGTAGAGCAGGAAGTTAACACTGTAGAGCAGGAAGTTAACACTGTAGAGCAGGAAGTTAACACTGTAGAGCAGGAAGTCAGAGCTCCAGAGCAGGAAGTCAGAGCTGCAGAGCAGAAAGTCAGAGCAGCAGAGCAGGAAGTCAGAGCTGCAGAGCAGAAAGTCAGAGCTGCAGAGCAGAAAGTCAGAGCAGCAGAGCAGGAAGTCAGAGCTGCAGAGCAGGAAGTCAGAGCTGCAGAGCAGGAAGTCAGAGCTGCAGAGCAGAAAGTCAGCACTGTAGAGCAGGAAGTCAACACTGTAGAGCAGGAAGTCACACTGTACAACAGGAAGTCAGAGCCACAACACAGGAAGTCAGAGCCACAAAACAGGAAGTCAGAGCTGCAGATTAGGAAGTCAGAG
Organism: Garcialebias charrua; assembly: GCA_038048925.1. Lineage (NCBI taxonomy): Eukaryota > Metazoa > Chordata > Actinopteri > Cyprinodontiformes > Rivulidae > Garcialebias > Garcialebias charrua. The sequence continues at coordinate 19,672 of JBBPBX010059424.1, forward strand.
CCACAAAACAGGAAGTCAGAGCTGCAGAGCAGGAAGTCAGAGCTGCAGAGCAGGAAGTCAGAGCTGCAGAGCAGAAAGTCAGCACTGTAGAGCAGGAAGTCAACACTGTAGAGCAGGAAGTCACACTGTAGAGCAGGAAGTCAGAGCCACAACACAGGAAGTCAGAGCCACAAAACAGGAAGTCAGAGCTGCAGATTAGGAAGTCAGAGCTCAAGAACAGAAAGTTAGAGCTGCGGAATGGGAAGTCAAAGCTGTAGAGCAGAAAGTCAGCACTGTAGAGCAGAAAGTCAGCACTGTAGAGCAGGAAGTAAACACTGTAGAGCAGGAAGTCAACACTGTAGAGCAGGAAGTCAACACTAAAAAGCAGGAAGTCACACTGTAGAGCAAGACGTCAGAGCCACAAAACAGGAAGTCAGAGCGGCCGAACAGAAAGTCAGAGCTCCAGAACAGAAAGTCAGAGCTCCAGAACAGAAAGTTAGAGCAGCAGAGCAGGAAGTCAGAGCTCCAGAGCAGGAAGTCAGAGCTGCAGAGCAGGAAGTCAGAGCTGCAGAGCAGGAAGTCAGAGCTGCAGAGCAGAAAGTCAGAGCAGCAGAGCAGGAAGTCAGAGCTGCAGAGCAGGAAGTCAGAGCAGCAGAGCAGGAAGTCAGAGCTGCAGAGCAGGAAGTCAGAGCTGCAGAGCAGGAAGTCAGCACTGTAGAGCAGGAAGTTAACACTGTAGAGCAGGATGTCAACACTGTAGAGCAGGAAGTCAACACTGTAGAGCAGGAAGTCACACTGTAGAGCAGGAAGTCAGAGCCACAAAACAGGAAGTCAGAGCTGCAGATTAGGAAGTCAGAGCTCAAGAACAGAAAGTTAGAGCTGCGGAATGGGAAGTCAAAGCTGTAGAGCAGAAAGTCAGCACTGTAGAGCAGAAAGTCAGCACTGTAGAGCAGGAAGTCAACACTGTAGAGCAGGAAGTCAACACTGTAGAGCAGGAAGTCAACACTAAAGAGCAGGAAGTCACACTGTAGAGCAGGAAGTCAGAGCCACAAAACAGGAAGTCAGAGCGGCCGAACAGAAAGTCAGAGCTCCAGAACAGAAAGTCAGAGCAGCAGAGTAGGAAGTCAGAGCTACAGAACAGAAAGTCAGAGCTGCGGAATGGGAAGTCAAAGCTGTAGAGCAGAAAGTCAGCACTGTAGAGCAGGAAGTCAACACTGTAGAGCAGGAAGTCAGAGCTCCAGAACAGAAAGTTAGAGCTGCGGAATGGGAAGTCAAAGCTGTAGAGCAGGAAGTCAACACTGTAGAGCAGGAAGTCAACATTGTAGAGCAGGAAGTCAGAGCTCCAGAACAGAAAGTTAGAGCTGCGGAATGGGAAGTCAAAGCTGCAGAGCAGGAAGTCAGAGCTCAAGAACAGAAAGTTAGAGCTGCGGAATGGGAAGTCAAAGCTGTAGAGCAGAAAGTTAACATTGTAGAGCAGGAAGTTAACACTGTAGAGCAGGAAGTTAACACTGTAGAGCAGGAAGTTGAGAGCAGGAAGTCAACACTGTAGAGCAGGAAGTCAACACTGTAGAGCAGGAAGTTAACACTGTAGAGCAGGAAGTTAACACTGTAGAGCAGGAAGTCAACACTGTAGAGCAGGAAGTCAACACTGTAGAGCAGGAAGTCAACACTGTAGAGCAGGAAGTCACAGTGTAGAGCAGGAAGTCAGAGCCACAAAACAGGAATTCAGAGCCACAAAACAGAGCGGCCGAACAGAAAGTCAGAGCTGCAGAGCAGGAAGTCAGAGCTCAAGAACAGAAAGTTAGAGCTGCGGAATGGGAAGTCAGCACTGTAGAGCAGAAAGTCAACACTGTAGAGCAGGAAGTCAACACTGTAGAGCAGGAAGTCAGAGCTGTAGAGCAGGAAGTCACACTGTAGAGCAGGAAGTCAAAGCTGTAGAGCAGGAAGTCAACACTGTAGAGCAGGAAGTCAAAGCTGTAGAGCAGGAAGTCACAGGCTGTGTCTCAATTCAGGGGCTGCATCCTTATGAGTGCGCATTAGTCGGCCGCATACGTCATTGCCCCGCGCGGAGGACTGTCCCAATTCAAAGACTCCTCCTCATGCGGCCGAGGAATGCGGCCTACT
>JBBPBX010059425.1:0-14798 GCA_038048925.1 Garcialebias charrua
TATAAATAAAGGTTGAATGAATGAATTGATTTTGCATTTTTAACATCACTCTCCAGAACATTCCACAATCCAACTCCCTGAATTGAGGTAGACCGTCCCTTTAAGCTGGTTCTGAATTGTGGTTTGATGAATATCTGTCCCTTTAAGATTGTAATAACTTTGTCTAAATTTCTTTGGATATTTAAAGGTAATGTGTTATTATGAGCCCTATACATAACTGATAAAATACTATATTCTACCAATTCCTGGAATTTCAATAAATTTAGCTGAAGAAACAAGGTGTTTGATGGGTGACTGAAATGTTTTCTGGTGATTACTCTTACAGCTCTCTTTTGTAAAATAAAAACAGGCTTTGTAATTGTTTTGCACGCTTTTCCCCAAACCTCAATACAGTACAATAGATTAAATGTGGAACAATGATTGTGTTATACAACATATACAGAGCTTTATCAATTAAAAAATCCCTGACTTTATATACAGGTACATGAACACACAGCATGACAATCACAAACACCTGGACAACAAAATGGAGGAGATAAGCAAGACAATTAACAGAGAGACCAGGGAGTGTAGGGATGGGGACCCATCACCTGAGAGCAACATGCTTACAACTGTTATCTTGAAGTTCTAGGGTGTAGAGAGCCACAGAAACGGTTATGGTAGGCCGGATTTGGCCCACGGGCCTTGAGTTTGACACATGCGATCTAGTGGTACTAAAAGTAACAAAAGAAGAAAAAAAAAAACAGCCAAATATGTCAGCAGTTTAGCTAACAGACTTTGGAATGGGTACATTTTGTCCTTGTCAAACCTGTTGAAGAGAACCAAACTAAATACTCTGAAACTCAAACAACTTACTGTATAACAGTTCATGCACCGCTAGTTGGCAGTGTAGTGCAAATATTGCATAACTTGCTGCTACCAATTGTTGAATTTAATTAGCGGATTAGAATTAGCTTCCCCTAATTTTCATAAGACATTAGTGCTTTTGAAATTGCGGACCTAAATAAATTAATTAGTGCTTTAGAAATAGCGGAACTAATTTTTGGATTAGCGTTGCCCACCACTGCTGCTGATCAAGGGCAGACGTTCACACTAGTATGCATTTTACTGAGCATTTCAAGGGCATGAATGAATTACGTTCCCATAGCATATGTTGCACCGAGACATGACTGAAAGGGAACTGAAAGTTATGCACCATAACTCACGTTCCCTTAAGTAAGGGAACGAGGGCGCAATTCCCATAGCATATGTTGCACCTCGTTCCCTTCCTTCAGGGAACATGAGTTATGGTGCATAACTTTCAGGTTTCTCTGTGGATAATTTTAGTTTTCTATCAAATTTATCACAAACAACCATTAAACTGGACAAAAATCTCACTAGATCCTGTTTGTACTAAATGAGGAAAACTTTTTTCTGTTGAAATTAGCATACAACAACACATATTTTATTTAAACGTATAATTTGTGTCATATTTTGGAACTACTTTAAAATGCAGTATTTAAAGCTCCATCAACTGCACAACCGTACTGCCATGCTGATTATTTGAGGAGGGTAAAAAGAAACATGTTTTGGTGAATCTGATTCAGACAACAATAAAATCAGTAAGGAAGAACTTATCTAATGTAAAAAACAAACAAATTACATTGTAGATGGTTAGGAACTCTAGAAGGATTTTTATTTTCCTTCAGGAGGCCTCAAACACGAGTTTCTTAGTTAAATTAAAGAAATAATAATTTAAAAGTGTCTCAAAGGGATGGGGAAAGGATGATTGATAAAAAAAACTACACATAGTAACCATTTTTGATGACTGTGATTTTATTGACAATTTTGTTACAATTAAAAATAATTTATTTTTTACACATGAGAATAAGTTCCTTGTGAAAAACCACAGCATAGTTTAAATAGCAAAATGTTAGAATAAATAGATGAATAGATAATTCATGCAGCACTTTTCTGTCTAGATTCTATAAAACATTTTACAATATTATCACTCACATGCTCACACAGCATAACAAATATATATCTGTACAGTTTTTGCTCTCATTCACCCACCACAAATACACAAATTAAAATATTACAGCCAACATTTTTTTTTTACATTTTACTTGCTTGAATAGTATAAACTAATGATAAAAATAACTATCTTATACATCAGAACATGTAAAAATTCTGAAAATGATTCATATGCTACGTTAGCAAAACACATGCTATGAACATGAAACACAGACTGATTATTCAGCAATAAGACCATTTTGATCCTGTATTTACAATGATGTTTGTTGCTTTGTCCATGGTAACTTTTTGTGTTTGTTCATTGAAGTTGTGAGAGAAGAGCGCTGCAGTCGTCCAGTGTGTCCAGCTCGTCCACTGCTTCAATCAGACGTTCAACCTTCTCTGGTGGAAGCACCACGCCTGCATTGTTTCTGAACTTCTTCCTCAGGCTCTCATTGGTCAGTGGGTTGCGCCAGTGACCATAGAAGGTGTCACAGCGCCCCTTTAGAATGTCTCCTCCAGCTAGAGTGACCTGGACTTCACCGTACATACGGTTGAAGTTAGCAGGGTTGTCCTGAGGATGCTCCAGGCGGACGCGGCTCAGCAGGGCGTGCAGCTCGGGGCGCCTCATGGCAGCTGGGCTGAAGGACTGAACGGTCACCTCACCGTCCAGGAGAGCACTACAGGCGTTAAACTGGAAGGAGTGGCGTGCCTCGTGCTCCGACTCTGGAAAAGGCCTGTTGATGTATTTAGACAGAGGGACTCTGAGCAGGATGTCCTGGACCTGATCAGGGGAGACCTTTCCTGGATCTACTCCAACAAGAAGCTTGTGGACCGAGGCTGCAGCATCTGCCACCCAGTGCATCCCCAGATGGGCAGGGAAGCGCTTAAAACCCATGTCCTGCTCCTCTAGGAGGAACACATGACCATCATCACTGGTCAGTTTTAAAGCTTGTGGGACATAATCTTCATAAAATGCATTAAAGCCCGCCACTCCTGCTACAGCATCCAAGACCAGAGGACTGGCCTCTAGGCCTCGGGAGGCCAGCAGAGCAGCTTCCAGCCCCAAACGGGAAGCGTTGCCAATATGAAGGGGTTTGGACTGAGTGGCAGCGTTCGCCATCGGAGCTCCAGCTAGAGAAGCAGCTATAGCCAGGGCATGACTGCACTGAGACGGATCCAAGGACAAGAGGCGAGCACAAGCTGCTGCACTTCCCATAGGACCCACCACCGTGGGGGGGTGGAACCTGACCAAACAAACACAAAGACACTTCAATATTTACTGCACACACATCACAATATTGCTCTAAACTGTCATGCTATGAATGAAAAACTAGTTTTAAGGTCGATTAGATAAAAGTTTTGAGGCTTGTTGTAGTATCACTCTCTGCAACTAATTCCCTAAAAAAAATCAGTTTTACTCAATTATTAAAGTGCAATGCAGAAATCTGCAGTTTCTACTGGACATAAAAAAGACTGTTCAAAAGACTCATGTTACAAATAATCCATCCATGGTTCAACTACATTTAGACTGAAATATAATGCTCCTCTTCTCCAAGACACTGACCTCTTGGGGATGTTGTGCGCCTCATTAGAGAATCTCAGTAGACGACCCTGGATCTCGATGCCGACATTGAAGGCCAGTAAGAAGTCCAGGCCACTTGGTTTACTGTTAGCTGGCATCATGTCACTGAGAGCTAACACGGCAGGAAGGACGGCTCCTGAAGGATGAGTGGCTGGGTGCCACGTGTCATCAAAGTCCATGGAATGTGTCTGCAGCAAAATAACACATTTGGCTTGAATGGTTTGAAATTAGACAATATTGGATTTATATGTATTTATTCACATTTTATTGATGTTATTTATGTATTTGTTAAACACAATTTAACTTGTATTTATTTATTATATTAACCATGTAAATCACACTGAGATCACAGATCTCTGTTGCAAGGTAGGCCTGGGCCTGAAGGCAGCCTAACATGCATGTTATTGTTCTGTGGGAGAAAACTGATGCAAGCACAAGAAGATCATGCAAACTCCATCCAGAAAGACCCCAGGTCTAACTGGGGATTGATCCCAGGACCTACTTGCTGTGAGGCAACAGTGCTAACCACTGAGCTGTCATGCTGCCGTGTTAGCATGATTTAATGTCCTATTCTTGTTTAAAAAGGAAGGTAGATTATTTGTGATATTGGCTAATTATTTAAATACTTACTGCTACTCCATTGACAAAAGCTGCCAGTGTTGGTGAGAGCCTGGTGTCTCTGCGTCCGTACACAGAGCTGATGTGATCAGGGCCATACATGAGCTGAAATTAAAGATACAATAACTTAAAACTTAAAAAGCATGAGATTTTCAGGAAAACAAAACATTAATTACCACTACATCAGCTTATTGTTATATATATTGTCTTTAAAGACATCATTATTACATTTAATACACTGGGATTGTGGAAGAGTTATGTAAAGAAATGGAAATGTGGCTTGAGCCTGATTCAGTTCCTGATATGCAGTAAATCTGTACATGTCATATTGTCCTTATACTGATGAATATCTCAAGAACAATTTAATTTGTGGCCTACACTATATGAACAAAGTCAGTTTGAACTATTTTCTGTTTTGGACTGAGCATAAGCATTATGAAGAAAACTGCTGCATTTGCTTTCTTGTTTTTTATTATTTCCACTAAACAATGGTACTGTGTAATCTGATTTAGTTTTAAAACAGCCTAAGCTATATTAATATATTTGGTAAATGATAATATTTTTCACTGTCTCACCTGGCAGTACTGAAGCGCCAATTCAAACACTTCGGATGTGCTGCCAATCAAACCAACTCCAATGCTGTCTAACACCATCCTTTTACTGCGGTGGACAACGACAGAAGACAAGTGCTGGGGCTTCACCCCACTGATGAACTTCCCAAAGCTTGCAGTGACTGTGTCCTCCGGGGCTGGTGCGTCAAGACTGCTAAATAAAAAGAGCAGAGGACAAATAATTGAGATGAGTTTTATCTGTAGTTTGACTGAGTAAAATGACAAAAGATGTGTTTAACAAAATTTATGAAGTAAAAAATATTTGATTTGGTGTGTAGCTTGGACAAAAAGTCAAATGTGTAATGTGTGTAACGTGTCTTTAAACAAGTTGACAAAACAAAGTCAAGCTGACCTGAAGGTGAGAGAGAGGAAAAATAATTTATAAGAACTTACCTTCTACAGCAGAATTGTGAATTCTCCTGACAGCCACGATTGATTTAAGAGATTTCTGTGGAGGAAATTATGATGAATTTATAATGTATGTAAAACATACATTTTGAAACATCCCAGTAAGGATCTGTTTTACGATTACACATTTTGGAGACATTAGCCTGGGCATTCAGGATAGTCTAGTTCTGCTCTGCATTTTCTGAACAGTCTTGGATCTGATTAGAATTTTTTTACAGAAAAATATCTATTTTGAAAAAATAGAATACATTTTTTCACATTTCAAGGGCAATCTTTGTCATAAGAATGAAAGCATAGCCATTCAATTAAAAAGGAAATCAAAATTTGTCACCAGCACATATTTAAACTTTTTTATATTTTTCCAGGTTCTTTTTCTCCGTATTTTCCTCCAGCTGCTAAAACTTAAAATGACAAAGTAGAATGCAAAGTTTTCAATCTACTTTTTATTTATTTTTTATAACAGTCTAAAATCCCAGCCTTGACAAAGCATGGCATGTTTTGTAATAGTTTTGTTCTTTTGCGTGTTCACGGTGCACACAGGCTGCAAAACAATTTTTTTAATGCAGCTAATTTGACCAATTAAGTGTAAGAAAACATTAGACTGAGACACACATTTGCTATCATTTCTAGCCTTATTTCAAAGGACCACACCACTAACAGATTACTTCAAAACTTTGCAAACTTCAAATGAAAATTAAACCTTTCAGGGCTGGGCTTAGTCCAGAGTGTTTCAAACAGCTTAACAACACCTCTGGCTGTTTTTGTCTCAGAGAACAATGACATTGTTGTAACAAAAGTCTGTGTACAGCTGAAGAGGGTGGAGAGGTTTTCCACTAACATGTGCTTCACCATGTTTAATAAAAGTTCAGTTTCTTTAAAAAATAAAGAAAAAAACTCTTTAAAATATACTTTTCTTTTATAATCAATTCAGAAAGTTGTTTAAAAACTAGAATTTAGGCCATGAAAGATAATTATCAGGAAGTTCAATTTACAAACATGAGACAGAACAATGTATTTACATGTAAATAGAATGATTTTTACCTGGAGATTAAACATGATGTCTTGTGTTCCTTCTCTTGTTTCTCTCTCTTCAGTGTCTCTCTTCTCTCTGTTGTCTCTCAGTGGAGTTTCTGAATGATGCTGCTTTGAGATCCAGAGGGTGAGGACCTTAAATAGCCCAGGTGATGTTACCTGGCCTGTCAGGAACAAGGAAGGAAGTGTTAAGAAACACATGTTTGAAATGTCCATGTTATTCATCATAAAAACATCACAGTGATGTAATATGATCCGGTGATGCTGGTTAGTTCAGTTTTTAAATAACCTCCTCTTCTCTATATAACCAAGTCTTTTCTTCAGGGTAAACCAGCATCCTTCCTTTGAAGCAACTCAACATTTCATCTTTTGAGCATCTTCACCAAGTAAGGCTTTATTTTTAAATTGTTATATTTTAACACAGGTTAAAAAACGTTTTGCATTTGAGTCTACAAGAAAAAAATTACAAATGAAAAATAAACTTAAAGGTTCATACCTACACTGTAATTATCGGTATTTAAAAAATGTGTGAGACTTATAGGAAAGTCCTTTTTGTCATGTTTTGCATTTTTTTTAAATGCTCAGAAAATTAATGTTAATAATTTAAATTAAAATACGTTATTGATTTTTGTGACTGCTTGACCTGGGTTTTAAAATAATCAGTCAACTAACAACACCGAGGGACTGAGAGGAACGCAATTTCGGTCCTGTGTATGTCCTGTACAGTACATATTGCAGATCTGACAATAAAGTTGACTTTGACTTTGACTTTTGAACTTAAAGACAGTTGAATTAATAAATTATTTGTATTTTCCTCTTGCAATAAATTTAATTTTCTCTCATGAAAAGAGGAAACTTTTTAGACTGGTAGAACTATTGGGTCGGAGATTTTATACTGAAATAACTTGAATTCCTCATCTTAAATAATGTTTTTACTATTAAAACCTTTTCTAGGACTGCACACTTTCTTACATGTGTTGCAAGTTAAAATGTTCAATCAAACCACACATTTTTCACTTTAGTGTCAATTACTGAATTTAAATGTTATTCTGTTATTTTTTTAACATTTTTAATTACTTAATTCATTCATTCAACCTTTATTTAGTCAGGTTAATCCCATTAATGACTTTGTTGGTTACAACTGGCTTGATAAATAAAAGTCTGATTTATTTTATTTTATTTAACGTGAGCCCAACAGAGAAAAGCCAGTGATTTTTATATTCTCTACAATGTCTTTCATCAGAACTGTGTATCAACAAAAAAGCAACTACAAAAGCATCATGGCAGCTTCAGATGAGTTTCCTGTCAGTTTCTATGGAGAACCTGGAGTGTTGGGCTTGTTATCAAATGGGATCAGTGCATTCCTTGTTCTTCTACCAAACTTCAACACAGCTCGAACTGGAAATCAACCAGCTGGAGTGGAAATCATACTGGCAGGTAAAACATGACATCAACTATCAAGACATATACCTGTAAAACATTTAAAAAAGGTCATACACCAGTTTACAATGGTGTTCATCTCATCCTGACTGGTGGAATATGTTAACTGGTGGCTGGACTGATTTATTTTCATAAATACGATCACCTGAGTGTCACTGCCTTGGGACCTCCTTGTTTAATGTTCTCCTGCTCGGGACTCCCAACTCAACAAAAACCCAGAGCTCAGGTCAAGAGAACAAGAACTCAAAATAAACAGAGCCCATGGCCTTAAGTTTCTTCTGTGACTCCATTCATCTTTGCTTTCTACAGCTTTGGGTACATGAAATCATTTGGTTTAGGAGTTGCATGAACATCAATCATCTCAGTTGCCTAGTTCCTCTCCACCTACTTTGCCCATTTGCACCAAGATTGTCATCACACAATAAAGTTTGTATTTCATTCCACATATTAGCTGATCACAGCTTGGGATGAGTTTGTGGCATCTGCTCTATAACACCTAATGACAAATTATTTCTTTAAGTCTAGAAGTTTGTGTCCATTAAACAGAAGATGCATAACATTATGTGTCCATCTTTTGCAGTGGCCATGCTTGTTCTGGTTTCAGTCACTTGTATATCTGGAACTTTGTCTTCACTGCTGAAATGCATCTTCTCACAGAAAATGCTACGAGTGGACCCTCCAATCATAAAGGTAACTGTGGTGCACCTGAAAATGTCACCACAATATTTGGTTTTCTTATGAATGTAAAGTATTTCCATGTGCAGCTGATCCTATTTTCAAATATATGTTATATTTTGTTTGCGATTCGGCAAGTTAATATGCCTGCATTTTTATAGTGTTTTTCTGAGGAGCGGTGATGACGAAGCGGAACCTTTGTTTTGGGGGGGTGCGTTGCTTCCAGGTTGGTTTTGGGGACGGACTTCACATGCTTTCTGGAGCTAAACGGCAAAACAATGGTCGTCATCTTTGACTCCTAATTTCATTATTCTTCAGGTCAGTACATGGTGAAAACACATCACAACTACAATGTAAGATGTTTACCTCTTATGTGAACAGCACATATCACTGTGTGGCGGTTTCTGTGCAGTAGTTGCAAGCTTAAACAGTCACGTTAAATCTGGCAGGATGCCAGCTCGCGCTGGGAAGGTCTCGCGAGGGAAAGTTAATAGAAGGATGTGATATCTTATTAACTCTGGGTTTTGAGTTTCACTTTTGTTTTGTTTGAATGATATTCAGACCAAGTGTGGGAACTGAGGTTAAAGGTGGAACAAGGTTAGATTCTGCATTTGTTTTGTAAGTCTTGTCATTTTATTTTTGATCGGTGTTCAGTTAAAGTCAGTGTATATTTTAATGCTTAGATCAGTAAATATACAGCTAAGTGAAGTAGAGCCTTTGATCGGTGTTCAGTTAAAGTCAGTGTACATTTTAAATGCTTATATCAGTAAATATAGAGCTAGATGCAGTATTTGACATATTGTCTTCATCTAAGTGAAGGGTGAAAATGTGAAAAGGTTAATTACTGTAACACTGGTAAAAGAAGGAAACCAGGTTTGTAAATCATTAATACCGTACAGGTACACTGTAAAATATTGGTTTGTTAACAAATCCTATAAATAAACATGCTTTCTGGAGCTAAACGGCAAAACAATGGTCGTCATCTTTGACTCCTAATTTTATTATTCTTCAGATGGTGTGTCATCACTGTTGCAGCAGTCCTGACACTCGGGACCTGTAACAGATTGTGGGGGCTCGTCCGGGATCAGCACGCCACACATCCATGGGCTACTGCTGATCCAATGATACCGACCACCAGGACCTCTCGTGCTACACGTTCTCAGTGCCAGGAGTGACCCAGTGTGCAGAGGTGAGGCCGGTAACCAGTGAAAAGGGTGTACCCGCCTACAGAGTGCAGCACTGTGGACTCAAGTGGCCGAGATCAGCAAGATGTCTTCCGGTGAGAGAAAACAACTTCTTTGGAGCATCAAGAAGAAGTTACACCAGCTAACAGGTAGTGAAGCCCACCTCATCGCAACTTCTCTTGGAGACGTTGAAGGACTGGACTCTAGTAAGTTGACTCAAGATGATGAAGAAAGTTGTGTTGAATATTTGACTACCTACCTGTCATGTTCAACAATCCTGGGTCGGGAGGACCAGGGTTTGCCATTATTAAAAAGACTAGAATGTATCATAGATGGGACTATGGTGAATCGTGGACAAACTACAATGTCTTTTGAAGCTGAAGCAAGTACAAGTGAGCAGGCCATTCCCCGTGTTCAGCCACAAGGGGGCGATGGCGGCGCAGACCCACAGGGACTGAGTCCAACACCACCTCACACCAGCCAATCTCGCAACCAGCAGGTAACCTGGGCATCAGTTCCACCAGCTACAGGGGACCCACTTGTCCCGACCCTCCAACCCCATCAACCTCTGTGCCCACCCCAGTGGTCTGTCCCTCATTCAGAGAACGTTCCAAGTTACACTGGTGAGAGTATGATAGCCATGAAAGATTTACCACTGCTGTCCCGTAGAGAATTCAAAGTGCATGGTGGGATGATTAGTGACACGACATCAGAAATTGGGTACAACAGCATCTGTAAACAGATAGATGAGGGTCTCAGGGAGAATCACACTCCAAATGAGGTGATTAGAGGAGTGCTACGTCTTATTAAACCAGGTAACTTCAGAGATATGTTAACAATAAAAGACGATCTCACAGTTTCTGAGCTTAAAAGTTTCCTGCAGTCTCACTTAGGTGAGAAAAGCAGCACAGAACTCTTTCAAGATTTAATGTGTGCTAAGCAGTTTGAAAATGAGACGCCTCAGCAGTTTTTATATAGAATGATTGGACTGAAACAACAGATCCGGTTCTCACTCAGACAACCAGACTCAGTCGTTAAGTACGATATATCCACAATTCAGTGTGTCTTTCTCAACACTATTTGCCAGGGCATAGGGGAGAAGTACGACAGTGTTCGCAGAGACCTCAAGACCCTCCTGGGTGACCCCACTGTCAGTGATGAGGCACTGCTTCGCCAAGTAATAAAGACCACGGTGGAGGAAAGCGAGCGGAAGCGTCGACTTGGCCGTAGTTCTACCATCAAAGTGAGTCATGCACACACAACAAACAGTGAGTTGAAAGAGCAAACAAAGGACGACGTGAAAGTAAATCAGATTAATAATGACTTCACACTTCAAAGACTCAGCGCCCAGGTGGAAGCACTGACACAAGCTATGGAAAACCTGAAAGCAAGGACAGTTCATGTTCCAGCACCAGAGCAGAGGAGCTTAGCCGAGACATTGTTTGTGCAACATGGGAAGGGAGTGAGGTAGCAAAGAAGAGTGATGTTGCCTATGTAGCTGCCTTAAACCTGGCTCAAGACATTGGGTCGGACACTAGGCCAGACGCACCAGCCTTATCTAGCATTAGCCATGAAGAGCTAGTGAGAGCACAACGACAAGACACGACAATTAAAGAACTCCTCAGGTTAAAAGAGACCAAACCCACACTAACCGACAGAGACAGACAAAATGCAGATGGGTTAGTGCGGAGGTTAATGCGTGAGTGGGGGAAACTTAAGATGGAGAATGAGCTACTTTACAGAGAAGCTGGGGGTAGAAAACAGCTTGTACTGCCTGCAGAGTACAGGCCCTTGGTGCTGAAACTCCTTCATAAGGACATGGGTCACCTCGGTGCTGAAAGAGTTATCAACCTGGCCCGAGATCGCTTCTACTGGCCCTTTATGAAGAAGGACATTGAAGCTTATGTGACGAGACAATGTCCCTGTATAAAACAAAAGAAACCCACCACACACATTAGGGCACCCATGGGGAGCATCAGTTCCAGTGCACCCATGGAGCTAGTATCCATTGACTTTATGCATCTAGAAAAGAGCAGAGGTGGTTACGAATACATCCTTGTTGCAGTTGACCACTTTACACGGTTCGCTCAGGCGTGGCCGACCAGAAACAAGTCAGCCAAAACTGCTGCAGAGAAACTATACAACGATTTTATTCCTCGTTTTGGGTACCCTGCTAGACTACATCACGACCAGGGCCGTGAATTTGAAAACTCACTGTTTAGGGGACTACAGCAGCTGTCAGGTGTCAGTCACTCACGTACAACACCATACCACCCACAGGGAAATCCTGCAGAGAGATTTAATCGCACCCTACTACAAATGCTGAGAACTCTTGAGGAGGCAGAAAAGGATAACTGGAAAGACTTTCTGCCCCAAGTTGTCCATGCATATAATTGCACAAAACATGAGGCCACAGGGTTTGCCCCACATTTCTTAATGTTTGGACAGCATCCCCGCTTGCCCGTGGACCTCATGTTTGGACTCAACACAGAGGAGGACAGTGAAACACCATATGGATATGTTCAAGAGTGGGCAAGGAGGATGAAAGAGGCTTATCGTATTGCTAACAACAACAGCCAGCAATCGAGCGCTCGTGGAAAGAAACACTATGACCAACATGTGAGAGGAGTTGTCTTGGAGCCTGGTGATCGAGTGTTAGTTCGCAACCTGAGAGAAAAGGGCGGACCTGGAAAGCTCAGGTCATATTGGGAGCAGACTGTGTACATTGTCAAAGAGCAGATCAATGACAGCCCCATCTACAAAGTATGTCCTGAGAACAATGCCCAGAATACCAGGGTCCTCCACAGAAATCTGCTGCACCTGGTGAATGACTTACCTTTAACTGTTGATCACAGAAAAGATAAAGCACCCACCAAGAGCAGAGTCAGAGGCCACCGGGTTACTCCAAGCCAAAGTAATCGAGACAGCGACTCATCAGATTCTGAGAGTGACTCCAGAATGCGTTATTGGCTCAGAGTACCTGCGTCAACAAGATTACAGGAACCAGCCACCCAAACTCATCCAGTGTCGAGCCAAGTTTTCACACCCGTGGACCAACAGAGGGACTCTCAACTGAGCACTGTAGATGAACATTTTCAGCATCCAGCTGAAAATGAACTGGTCCAAAACGGTGAAACGGACGATGCACAAAGAGAACAAGAACTGGGAAGAGACACTGAACAGGTTGAACCTGAAATTGAGCAAGAGGAACAAGTACCAACTCAGGAGGAATTTCTCAGGAGGTCTACTCGAGCAAGGAGACCACCTCAGACATTCACCTACAACACTATGGGTCAGCCCTCCTATCAGCCACAAGGGGTCATAGGTCATGTTGGACTGTGTGGGCTACAAGCTTCACCATTATGGGTAATGCAACCTGTACAAGAGCAATTTTATACTCAACAGACTGTGCCTTATGCAACGACAATGCCTTTTGCAGTGCCTTATAATTTGGTATACTGAGATGTGTACACTGAAGGGAAAGGTTCTTTTGAGTGAGGTTCCTGTGACAAGAACCAAGTTGTTAATATTTTGTGAAATGTTATCACTGGCGTTAAAGTGTCGGGAGCCACCTTTTAAGTTGGGGAGCGTGTGGTGCACCTGAAAATGTCACCACAATATTTGGTTTTCTTATGAATGTAAAGTATTTCCATGTGCAGCTGATCCTATTTTCAAATATATGTTATATTTTGTTTGCGATTCGGCAAGTTAATATGCCTGCATTTTTATAGTGTTTTTCTGAGGAGCGGTGATGACGAAGCGG
This sequence comes from Garcialebias charrua, assembly GCA_038048925.1. NCBI lineage: Eukaryota > Metazoa > Chordata > Actinopteri > Cyprinodontiformes > Rivulidae > Garcialebias > Garcialebias charrua. The sequence continues at coordinate 13,309 of JBBPBX010059425.1, forward strand.
AACCTTTGTTTTGGGGGGGTGCGTTGCTTCCAGGTTGGTTTTGGGGACGGACTTCACATGCTTTCTGGAGCTAAACGGCAAAACAATGGTCGTCATCTTTGACTCCTAATTTCATTATTCTTCAGGTCAGTACATGGTGAAAACACATCACAACTACAATGTAAGATGTTTACCTCTTATGTGAACAGCACATATCACTGTGTGGCGGTTTCTGTGCAGTAGTTGCAAGCTTAAACAGTCACGTTAAATCTGGCAGGATGCCAGCTCGCGCTGGGAAGGTCTCGCGAGGGAAAGTTAATAGAAGGATGTGATATCTTATTAACTCTGGGTTTTGAGTTTCACTTTTGTTTTGTTTGAATGATATTCAGACCAAGTGTGGGAACTGAGGTTAAAGGTGGAACAAGGTTAGATTCTGCATTTGTTTTGTAAGTCTTGTCATTTTATTTTTGATCGGTGTTCAGTTAAAGTCAGTGTATATTTTAATGCTTAGATCAGTAAATATACAGCTAAGTGAAGTAGAGCCTTTGATCGGTGTTCAGTTAAAGTCAGTGTACATTTTAAATGCTTATATCAGTAAATATAGAGCTAGATGCAGTATTTGACATATTGTCTTCATCTAAGTGAAGGGTGAAAATGTGAAAAGGTTAATTACTGTAACACTGGTAAAAGAAGGAAACCAGGTTTGTAAATCATTAATACCGTACAGGTACACTGTAAAATATTGGTTTGTTAACAAATCCTATAAATAAACATGCTTTCTGGAGCTAAACGGCAAAACAATGGTCGTCATCTTTGACTCCTAATTTCATTATTCTTCAGATGGTGTGTCATCACTGTTGCAGCAGTCCTGACACTCGGGACCTGTAACATAACAAATAAAAAAATGAAGTATTTTTTCTTTTAATTTCAAACTAATGCGTAGTTTAATACATTTTGTTTTTCTTTTTTGTCTAATTTTCTGACTTATTTTAGGAAAATGTTAAGCAGGAAACATCTGAAGGGCCACCCTGTCCAGTGGCCAGCTCCCGTCTCACCAGTGGTCTCCACAAGATTGCTGGACAACTCAAAGAGGGGGGAGTATGTGGTATTCCCACAGATACTGTTTATGCTTTGGCTGCTTCCTGCAAGAATCCCCAGGCAATAGAGAAAATCTACAACATTAAAGTAAGAAAGATAAACATGGTTTCAGTCAAATATATTTGTAAATTCCTCTTTATATATATTTAATGTAACAGTCATTGTCTTCTTAAATGTGTTCATCTCCAGGACAGACCAGCAGAGAAGCCTATATGCATTTGCATTTCCAGTGTGGAACAGCTGGTAGCAGCCAAGCCTCCTTTCAGTCCTCTGCTGTGGGAGTTTATGAGGAACGTGTATCCAGGAGGCATCAGCTGCATCGTCAGCAAAGGAGACTGGCTCTTCCAACTTGGTAAGGGTTCTACCAAGGCTCTTGTTGAACTTCCAAAACTTGCCACCTAAAATAAGGAGTA
>JBBPBX010059426.1:0-20000 GCA_038048925.1 Garcialebias charrua
GATGAAAGTAAATTTTGCATTTCCTTTAGAAATCAAGGTCCAGAGTCTGGAGGAAGAGAGGAGAGACACAGAATCCATGTTGCTTGAGGTCCAGTGTCAAGTTTCCAAAGTCAGTGATGGTTTGGGGCTCTGTCATCTGCTGGTGTTGGTCCAATGTGTTTTTATGAAGTCCAAGGTCAATGTAGCGGTCTACCAGGAAGTTTTAGAGAACTTCATGCTTCCTGCTACTGACCAACTTTATGAAGATGCAGATTTCATTTCCCAACAGGACTTGGCACCTGCACACAGTGCCAAAACTACCAGTACCTGGTTTAAGGACCATGGTATCTCTGTTCTTAATTACCATACCATACGATTTTATTATGGAGCACTTAAAACAGCAACAAGGCCATACCATACGATTTTATTTATGGAGCACTTAAAACAGCAACAAGGCCAACCAAAGTGCTGTACAAACAGAAAAACAGGCAACACACAAAGCAACATACAAAATGAAGTTAAATCAGAATATAGACATAAAAACATTACAGATAATACATTTAATGACTAACCTGTGTGAAGCACACAGGTTCAACACACAGTTCATCTGTTGTTGAAAGAATAGTAAGTTTTTAAACGTGATTTGAAAACTGAGAGGGAGGGGGCCTGTCTGACAAGCAGAGGTAACTCGTTCCAAAGTCGCAACTGTAAAGTAATTGTCCAGCAAACTCACCTGACCTTAACCTCATAGAAAATCTATTGTGTACTGTGAAGAGGAAGATATGATACACCAGACCCAACAATTCAGAAGAGCTGAAGGCCACTATCAGAGGAACCTGCGCTCTCATAACACCTGAGCAGTGACACAGACTGATCGACTCCATGCCACGCCGCATTGCTGCAGTAATCCAGACAAAAGGAGCCCCAGCTAAGTATTGATGCTGTACATGCTCATACTTTTCATGTTCATACTTTTCAGTTGGCCAACATTTCTAAAAATCTTTTTTTCATTGATCTTAAGTAATATTGTAATTTTCTGAGATACTGAATTTGTGGTTTTCATTAGTTGTCAGTTATAATCATCAACAATAAAATAAATAAACATTTAAAATATATCAGTCTGTGTGTAATGAATGAATATAATATACAAGTTTCACTTTTTGAATGGAAATGCTAGCCTGGTTAAAACCAGACCCTTGTCCTTCACTTTGCTTCGGACTAGGGTCTGGACTTTCTATTATAGAGAACCGATTCTTGCTGGAGGCGTGGCCTCTGCTGAGGAACAAAACCATTGGATCTTAGAAAAAATTTGAACAGGGAAAGCATTCTGCTCCCTCCCCCTCAGAGCCATATATGGTCTGCTTCCCGTGCTCTGGTGAACTTGAGATCAGCTCCTCCACACGCCTCTCGCTGCCGCTGCATATTCTGTGTTTATATGTTAATAAAACGTTCTAAAAAATAAAATAAAACCATGGAGCGCTGGTCCAGAAGACCAGAAAATCTGCAGGGACTCGGGCAGCAACGTAAAACCCGAGTTTAATTCTCTCGTGACAACCTCAGACATATCCTCATCAGCGGAGGGAGAGGAGGAGGAGGGAGCGATCACTTGACTTTTGGCAAAAAAACAAAAGAAAACTCCAGATGAGGGATTAAGAAGGGTAATTTAATACATTTGTAAAGGATTATGAGGAGGTCAATATTAATACTGGCCTCTTTACCTTAATTAATTTACTTATTCAGATTGAATAGTAATTTCACGGGTTCTTTCTTTTTCAGTTTACCCAATATTTCTGTGATCTTTATGATGGATAAATAAACAAAGCCATTAAGTGACAGAGACGTTAACTTAGTTTGATATGTCAATGACACTATCATTTATTTAAAATGAATCAACTAAATTAACACCATTACACTTGATTGACATGATTTCACTTTCTTTCAATTTAACACGTCAGCACATTTAAATTGTAACAACAGACTTCAATACAGGATGTTAAACATATTTAGTCTGAGGGCTCTTTAACTTAAATAGTTTCCAGCTTAGAATTGAGGGAAAGGAGATAGGAGGAAGATGGAGAGATGGTTTAAAGGAAATTATCTTGAGCATGTTACCAGAAATGACACTTCTCATCAGATTTCTGCTGAAATCCAGGTACGTTTGTAAACAGCTCTTTACCTTCGACGACGAGTCTGATAAAGAAATGACACCAGCCTGTAAGATGCACAGAGTCCTTCAGGCCCAGTTCGTCCGAACTGGTTATTCGTTTACGTTTTCAACGTCTCCTGGGTTCCGCTTGGATCATCAGAAAATATGTCAGCTCCTGGCCTCTGACTTCAAGATAAGCTTATTCCAGGAAGGAATAACAAAGTTTTGAGCTTACGCTCGTTCGAAGTGGATTCATAACAGCATGTTATCAATCCTTAGCTGAATGACTGTCCTTGGCGGGTGACAGGCATTCATTCAGCTCTTTGGGACGTCTTCATGTCTTGAAGTTCCCAGCAAACTCATCCGTTCCAGCAACAGCTTAGAACTTAAGGAAGGATCCGAGATGAGAGAAACTTGTCTCTTTTTCATTGGTCCACTTGTTATCACTATTCAAGGTGAAATTCAGCGCAGAGAAGGAAATTGTTTAGGAAAAGTATCTGAGTGAGAGACTTTCAGACGCTAGATGAGAGTTTTAGCTGAAACTCGACAAAAACAATTTCTGTATAAGTCAGTTTGACATTTTAGCTGAACTTTGCCACCTTTTCATTTGCAGAAATGACACAATGATGTTTCACATTTAAAGAATAACAGCATATAACATATATCATGAAAATGACAAAAGTTATTCTTTTGATTACATTAGAATAAAATCAAAGATAGAAATAGTCTCTTTTGGTGACTATGTTCTTCAGATTACAACTAATGGAATAATTTGTGGTAAATGTCTTGCTTTACTGAGAGGTCAGTAAAGGTCATCTCTGGAACAGTTCAAAAATACACAGGTGTATCAAAGTGGACACGGTCATGCCCACTACACATTTGTGTCACATATAAAACAGTCCTGCATCGCTTTGCATCGCTTTGAATGAGAACATGCGGCTGCTCGCTGGCTGCGCGCTGGGACAGGTGGGGGCGTGGGTTAGGGGCCAAAAACTCCGCCCCTTCTGTTCTCTGATTGGTCCAGTCAAAAATCAGCCGGAGAAATCCTTGTCTATGGGAGAAGTCCCAGACGGAGCAGTGAAGGGAAAATAGAATTGAGCGGAGCTGTGCAGGAAGGCGAGGGCCAGGCTATGGAAATGCTGAAATAAATCAACTTTTTCATGATACTGTATTCTAATTTTACGACCAGCTCCTGTAGAGCTGACACTGATGTGGTACTAGCTGAGTCGCCCCAACACACACGTGCACGCACACACGCACGCACGCACGCACGCACACACACACACACACCATGATATCAAGCTTAGAAACTATTAGAACTCAAACATAACTGTACTGCTTGAAGAACCTATTGCATGTTTTACTACGGTACATTTTCTCTCTTTACTGTTTTTGTAATTTTCTCACGCTTGCAAAAGATCCTGGTTTGTGTTCATGAATTTATATAGACTATATAATTTATATAATTATCACAACACAAATTGGTCCTGAATGTTTTTCTAATATCCCTGCTGACACAACTACATGTATAAAAGCTAAACATGATGATTTACTAGCTATTATCTGCCCAAGTTAAAGTTGTGATGCTACATGTGCATACAAACATGCTATTTAAATGATTTCATACTGCCTTCTGTAGCAACACAAATGAAGCAACAAAAAAAAAAGAAGCAAGGCGGAGTCCTCAAGATTGCTTTTTGAATTTTAGAAGAGTTTTCATTCTAATACAATGAAGCATATTTATACTTTATCAAAAAATTGTGGTAATTATTATCATTTGCCTCTTTGGAAACATTAACTATTTTTGTTTCTGTTGCAAAAGAAAATGTCCAGAAAAACAGAGAATACCAAAATAACTGAATGGCTGCTTTGAAACAACAGGAGATTCAAAGAGGTTAAAAATTATAATAAAGAGCAAAAAATAAATTATAAACAATTTATCAAAATTAAATAAATGAATAGTGGAAAAAAAAGATTCAAAATGTTCTGATATCTTGTTTTTCTATTAAAATGGCTGGAATTATTAGTTTGGGAAACCCTTTTGTCTAAACTCGTTCTTCTGTGCACATTTTCCGACCTACTTAAAAGTGGAATCTATTGGGAGAAACTGCAGCCATGAACAAACTAATACTACAGGGTGTTCTGTTTAGTTGGAGACAAAAATAGGAGATAAAGTGAAACCAACACACAAAACGGTGGTTTGCCAACTAAGCCCAGCTGCTTTAAAATAGTAAATCTTAAGCTCACTTGTAAAGTGTGAAGCTTAGGTTTTGATAGAATAAGATTGAAAGTTTCAGGGTGTAGCTTGTAAACAGCTTTTCACTGCGTGGGGTGGTAAGAGACACCGGACATGAAGCAGAACCTGTCTGTTACGGATTCGATCTGTTTTATCAGTCAATCTGAAGTGCAGTTTGATCTCATCAGATGTTTTGGAATAGACAGAAACAAGTACAGGTAGTCCCAGACTTACGAGCGCTCTGACTTACGAGGTCCCGGACTTAAGAGCATGTATCTCATAAGAAAAAAAATATATATATATTTTTTTTTTTTTTTTAATAAATGAATACATGTACAGTACTGGACAGTCACCAAGCACTTAGCCTATCCTAACACAGTTTTTAAAGATGAAGGAATAAGTTGAATTGTCTCCCTTTCACATAAAGGGAGCAAGCTCCCTATGGAGCCTGCAGGGAGGAGGGAGACAATTCAACTGACTCCTTCATCTTTAAAAACTGTGTTAGGATAGGCTAAGTGCTTGGTGACTGTACAGTACTGTACATTTATCTATTTATAAATAAAAAACAATAATAAAAATACTATATATACTGTATATTTTTAATAAATACAAGCCCAAAACCAGAAAAGTTGGCACGTTGTGGAAATCGCAAATAAAAACAGAATACAATGACTTGCAAATCTTTTTCAACCTATATTCAATTGAACACACTGCAAAGACCACATACTTAACGTTCGAACTGGTAAACTTTGTTATTTTTTGCAATTATTAGCTCATTTGGAATTTGATGCCTGCAACATGTTTCAAAAAAGCTGGCACAAGTGACAAAGAAGACAGAGAAATTTGAGGAATGCTCATCAAACACTTATTTGGAATATCCCACAGGTGAACATGCAAATTGGGAACAGGTGGGTGCCATGATTGGGTATAAAAGCAGCTTCCTTGACATGCTCAGTCATCCACATAGAAGGATGGGGCGAGGGTCACCACTCTGTGAACAAATGCGTGGGCAAATTGTCGAACAGTTCAAGAACAACTTTTCTCAACGAGCTATTGCAAGGAATTTAGGAATTTCACCATCTACGGTCCGTAATATCATCAAAAGGTTCAGAGAATCTGGAGAAATCACTACACGTAAGGGGCAAGGCCGAAAACCAACATTGAATGCCCGTGACCTTCGATCCCTCAGGCGGTACTGCATCAAAAACCGACATCAGTGTGTAAAAGATATCACCACATGGGCTCAGGAATACTTCAGAAAACCACTGTCAGTAACTACAGTTCGTCGCTACATCTGTAAGTGCAAGTTAAAGCTCTACTATGCAAAGCAAAAGCCATTCATCAACAAGATCCAGAAACGCCGCCGGCTTTGCTGGGCCCGAGCTCATCTGAGATGGACTGATGCAAAGTGGAAAAGTGTTCTGTGGTCTGATGAGTCCACATTTCAAATTGTCTTTGGAAACTGTGGACGTCGTGTCTTACGGACCAAAGAGGAAAAGAACCATCAGGACTGTTATAGGCGCAAAGTTCAAAAGCCAGCATCTGTGATGGTATGGGGGTGCATTAGTGCCCAAGGCATGGGTAACTTACACATCTGTGAAGGCACCATTAATGCTGAAAGGTACATACAGGTTTTGGAGCAACATATGCTGCCATCCAAGCGACGTCTTTTTCATGGACGCCCCAGCTTATTTCAGCAAGACAATGCCAAGCCACATTCTGCACGTGTTACAACAGCGTGGCTTCGTAGCAAAAGAGTGCGGGTCCTCCCCTGGCCTGCCTGCAGTCCAGACCTGTCCCCCATTGAAAATGTGTGGCGCATTATGAAACGTAAAATACGACAACGGAGACCCCGGACTGTTGAACAACTTAAGCTGTACATCAAGCAAGAATGGGGAAGAATTCCACCTGAAAAGCTTCAAAAATTGGTCTCCTCAGTTCCCAAACGTTTACTGAGTGTTGTTAAAAGGAAAGGCGATGTAACACAGTGGTAAATATGTCCCTGTGCCAACTTTTTTGCAATGTGTTGCTGCCATTGAATTCTAAGTTAATGGTTATTTGCAAAACAAAATAAAGTTTCTCCGTTCGAACATTAAATATATTGTCTTTGCATTCTATTCAGTTGAATATGGGTTGAAAAAGATTTGCAAGTCATTGTATTCTGTTTTTATTTGCGATTTGCACAACGTGCCAACTTTTCTGGTTTTGGGCTTGTAGATAAATGTACAGTACTGTACAGTCACCAAGCACTTAGCCTATCCTAACACAGTTTTTAAAGATGAAGGAGTCAGTTGAATTGTCTCCCTCCTCCCTGCAGGCTCCATAGGGAGCTTGCTCCCTTTATGTGAAAGGGAGACAATTCAACTTATTCCTTCATCTTTAAAAACTGTGTTAGGATAGGCTAAGTGCTTGGTGACTGTCCAGTACTGTACATGTATTCATTTATAAAAAAAATAAAAAAAAAAAGTAAAAAAAAAATAAAAAAAAAATTTTTTTTTTTTTTACTATGTGATCCTACTTACGAATTTTTGACATACGAGCGCCCCCTAGGGACGGAACTCGCTCGTAAGTCGGGGACATTACAATGTGAATATGTTAGAATGCTGTTAATGGCTTGTGTACTGAAACGTTCAGCATTATTTCAAGCGTTAAACGTCTCTCTTACCTTGATAAATACTTATAAGGACCCATACCAAAAATGTCTTGAAGGACAGAGGGCGACCCTGTGAGCAACACACAACAAAAAGCATCATATTAACAATACGTTTCTGTGTGAGACCGTGTTTGTGTGAGCACAGCAACAATCAAATACCTTCAGAAGATCTTTATACAACTCTGGGTACAACATGGCAACTTCTGACTTAACATCTTTGTCCAACACCAGTGAGAACACAGGGAACATGGTGTAGATTGTAGAGTAGCTGCAACAGACAAAAGTGAAAAAATAAATAAAATGAGAGGACACATATGCTAGAGTCAGCATAATTTCAGATTTTCCAGTTCTCGCATTTCAACAGAGCTTTAATAGAGGAAATGCCAGAGAAACAAGGCAGCCAAATACTCTCTTGATAAGTCATCACCATTCAGAGCTTGTATCTCACCCAATAATCAGAAATCCCTGGTAGAGCGGGACTGAAGCAAAGTAGAAAACCGAGGAGAAAACTGCCTGCGGAGAGAACACAACTAATCAAAGACTCATAGTGGTTGACATTTGATTGCTTTTACAAATCAATTCTAAAATGACACTGAAGATAGAACTGATAAGAGAACTGTATTATTTTAAAGATCCAAGTTAAAAATGAAGACTAATTTGTTCTAATTTCCCCAACTGAAATGTAATAACAGCCAAACGGACCGCCTGGCTTGTCCTGTAACAACCACATCAAAAAAACGCTGACGAGTCAGGAGCCAAATCCCACCGTTACACACCAGCACACTGCCACTGCTGCAAAGATCTACCTTAAACTGATTCATTCTGGACTGTGAGGAAAACTTGTGCATGATGCCAATACGTACATGGGCCCCAACACAACAGCTCACAGCTGCAGTTGTGGTTAGTGTTTAATCTGAGAGACCCCAAAGTCCACGATTCTATGAGTCATGGGCTGTCCATCCAGATTGGGGGCTGAGGTTGAACTGGGACATGGGAATAGAAAGGGAATGCTGTGGGGGTGTTGGCTTGGCAGGGCACCACAGGCTGTCACCTCTGAGTCATCGTGCACACCACCTTTCCATGACCAGCTTTGAGATGTCTCCCTGTCTTGCACCAATAACGTCCTCCTTTCACAATGATTTTAGGAGATATCAATAACGGATCTATCTCTAAGCAAACTGAATACTTCTGAAGAAACTACTATTTCATGAAGCATTTTACAACATATACAGTACATTTACTGTATAAGGATCTGATTTTCAATCAGAAAAAATAGTCACCCTCTTTCAGTTCAAGTGATTTACATATCAGAACCAACTAACACGTTTTGTTCAGGTTATAAAGGCTGAGATAAGATACACACATACAAAGTACCTATATGTAGATTGATAATCTACATAGGTATGTGTGTATCTTATATCAGCCTTTTAAGCCTGAACCCCACACTCTCTGCTCTTTGAATTGAGAAAGCTCTTCAAATGAAGAGCAAAATGTCTTCTGTTACAAATGAAGTCCAGTTGTTTTTGTATTGAATGTTTTTTTAATTTATCATGTCCTGGATGACTGAGAATCTTCACCATCATAATTCATCTCAATGTTCCTGACTACCTGTGCAATAACCTGTCACAAAACCTGTGTAGTTTGTTAGATATGTGCAATATATATCATGTACATTTAAGCTTACAGTATATTACTACAAACCGGAGCCCAAAAAAGTTGGGACACTAAACAAATTGTGAATAAAAACTGAATGCAATGATGTGGAGGTGCCAACATCTAATATTTTATTCAGAATAGAACACAAATCACAGATCAAAAGTTTAAACTGAGAGAATGTATCATTTTAAGGGAAAAATATGTTGTTTCAAAATTTCATGGCGTCAACAAATCCCAAAAAAGTTGGGACAAGTCCATTTTTACCACTGTGTGGCATCCCCCCTTCTTCTTACAACACTCAACAGACGTCTGGGGACAGAGGAGACCAGTTTCTCAAGTTTAGAAATAGGAATGCTCTACATTCATGTCTAATACAGGCCTCTAACTGTTCAATCGTCTTGGGCCTTCTTTGTTGCACCTTCCTCTTTATGATGCACCAAATGTTCTCTATAGGTGAAAGATCTGGACTGCAGGCTGGACATTTCAGTACCGGATCCTTCTCCTACGTAGCCATGATGTTGTGATTGCTGCAGAATGTGGTCTGGCATTATCTTGTTGAAAAATGCAGGGTCTTCCCTGAAAGAGATGACGTCTAGATGGGAGCATATGTTGTTCTAGAACCTGAACATAGTTCTCTGCATTAATGGTGCCTTTCCAGACATGCAAGCTGCCCATGCCACAAGCGCTCATGCAACCCCATACCATCAGTGATGCAGGCTTCTGAACGGAGCGTTGATAACAACTTGGGCTATCCTTGTCCTCTCTGGTCCGGATGACATGGCGTCCCAGTGTTCCATAAAGAACTTCAAATCGTGACTCATCTGACCACAGAACAGTCTTCCATTTTGCCACACTCCATTTTAAATGACCCCTGGCCCAGTGCAAACGTCTGAGCTTGTGGAGCTTGCTTAGAAATGGCTTCCTCTTTGCACTGTAGAGTTTCAGCTGGCAACGGCAGATGGCACGGTGGATTGTGTTCACTGACAATGCTTTCTGGAAGTATTCCTGAGCCCATTCTGTTATTTCCTTGACAGTGGCATTCCTGTTTGAGGTGCAGTGACGTTTAAGGGCCCGGAGATCACGAGCATCCAGTAGAGTTTTACGGCCTTGACCCTTACACACAGTGATTGTTCCAGATTCTCTGAATCTTTTGATGATGTTATGCACGGTTGATGATGATAACTTAAAAGTCTTTGCTATTTTACGCTGGGTAACACCATTCTGGTATTGCTGCACTATCTTTCTGCAACAATGGTGGAATTGGTGATCCTCTTACCATCTTGGCTTCTGAGAGACACTGACACTCTGAGAAGCTCTTTTTATACCCAATCATGTTGTCAATTGACCTAATTAGTGTTAATTGGTCTTCCAGCTGTTCGATATTTCCAGCCACTTATTGCTACTTGTCCCAATTATTTTGGGATTTGTTGACACTGTGAAATTTTGAATCAACATATTTTTCCTTTAAAATGTTACATTTACTCAGATTAAGGTTCGCGCCCCGGCCACTGCACACCTTGTGGTGTCTATGAGTGCACACCTAATTCTCCAGCTCCCCGAGCGCTTTCTGGCTGCTCACTGCACCACCTGGTGGTGGTTGGGTTAAATGCAGAGACGAATTTCGTCTGTGTATGGGAAACATACACAGATGACAGACAAAGACATTATTATTATTATTATTATTATTATTAATAAACTTTTGATCTGTCATCTATGTTCTATTACGAATAAAATATTGACATTTGCCATCTCAACATCATTGCATTCAGTTTTTATTCACAATTTGTTTAGTGTCCCAACTTTTTTGGAATCCGGTTTGTACCTGTGAAATATTTATACAAATTCATCCTACTTGCAATGCAATATTCTACCATGTTGTTGTTCACTATATTTCTTTTGGACCTTGTAAATATTATATTTGGTTTTCACTGTTTGGTACTTTATTTTGTACCTTTATTTTATGCTTTAGTATTTCTTTTTTCTTCTTCTTTTTTTTTGAATGACTGAAATCGGTTCTTCTCATCCTCAACATTTCATTGCTTTGTTGACCTTGTGTTAACCTGCATTTGACAAATAAACATAACAATGGCATGTTTTGTTGTCTGTCCATTTTAGATTTGATTTTAAACTTTTATTATTGACTTTTAAAGCTCTTAATGGCCTTACCCCAGCTTATTTAACTGATTTCTGTGAGCATAAGAGAACCTTTAGGCTTGTCTCAAAGTCCAAATACAAATGTTGCAGTGACTGTACCATTTCAGTCGTGACACCCAGACTGTGGAACCAACTCCTCATCACTTTTAATGAAGAGTTATAAGAGTGTATATTTCCTAAGAAAGCACTTTACTCTCAGACTGCAGGTTTACTTGTGGTTCCTAGAGTTTCCAAAAGCAGAATGGGAGGAAAATCGTTCAGTTATCAGGCTCCTCTCTTGTGGAACCAACTTCCAAACTCTGTCTGTGAGGCTGACACGTTGTCCAGTTTTTGATAAATCCTATAGTTAGGGTTGGCTTGTTCTGCTGCTATAGGCTTAGACTACTGCAGAACAAACTGATCACACTTCTTCACTCTGCTACTGTCTTTATTTACTCTGCTCAACCCGTTTTGTATTTGTAATTATTTTTTCTATCCTAACATGTGAATTTTGTCTTTCAGGTACATCTGGACCGACCATTCTGTGTTCATTTGTCTCTCCTTTCTGTCCTCTCAACCAACCGGTCAAAGCAGATGGTCACTTAATAATAATAATAATAATGAATTCAATTTATAATGCACTTTTCATTAGTGAAAATCTCAAAGTGCTACACACATTGAATGCTACACACATTCATACACTGGTAGCGGCAGACTACCATGCAAGGTGCTTTCCAGTCCTACCACTTGTCCTGAGACTGGTTCTGCTGGAGGTATCTTTCTTTTAAAAGGGAGTTTTTTTCTTTCCACTGTTGCCATTGTGCTTGCTCAGGATGAGAGACTGTAACAAAGCCAAGATTCAACTTGTCTGCTGCTTCCTTGGATAGAGAACTTTACTAATTGGCTTTTCTATGTATGTGAATGTTCCTGTAAAGTGCCCTGAGACAACTTTGTTGTGATTTGGTGCTATTTAAATAAACTGAATTGTGTTCCAACACTGCCCTGGGCCATTTTAAAATGATCTTAAATACTGTAACCTTTTATCAGGGAGGTTATTATTAATACCTACTGTCTGTCACTTTTTGTATTGTTTTTATTAACCTTTGTGTTGTGAAGCACTTTGTGCACCATTTGGCTGTTGTAAATGGTTATGAATAAATAAATGTTGATTGTTGTATGACCAATTTCTGCCAGTCTTCAGATGAATCCAGCTTGACCCTAGAAGGGTCTACAGAGACATTCATGATCAACTCTGTACAAAACAAGCCCAAATCATTAAACCTCCATCACCATACTTAGCAACTGAAATGAGGTGTTTGTGCTGATATGTTAGTTTTTTGCCAAACACGGTGAAATGTTTCACGAATAAACAACCCTGCTTTGGTCATATCTGTCCAAAGGACTAGGTTCCAGAAGCCTTGTGGTTTGTTCAGATCAACTATTGCAAACCTAAATGTAGTCTCACAGAGCTGTGACTGTTGGAAACACACATGGAGGGAAAAAAAACACCACAACATTGCAAGAAAATATGTGAATGTTCTGCTTTAACTCACTGAACTTTGAGTATTTGCCACCAAGTGATCAACAAGCCACGTGGGTTGTGTTTTCAGTGACCGGTTTTTGAAAACCAAAGCTAATTTTTGAGAACACAGCCCGCAAATCTACATTTTTTGCTGTGCACATTATTTTACCCACCTCAGCAGCTGCCCCTAAGTTTATAACTTATTCTACCGGAGTACACTTAAAGCAGAAACAAAAAAAGGCAGATTCGGACCAGGGTTTTAATAAACATTAAAAATAGACTGAATATTTAGAGGAAAGTTGTCACACATTTTTTAATGAAAATGTTCAAAAGAAGCATCAAGACTTCACTCCACTGCGACTCGCACCAGGACGTGGAGAATCAAGCAACAGTCTCGAGACATTTTGGAGACATTCAGGAGACTGTCTCTCACAGCCCAGTGAGGCAGCGCCTTACATCAAGCGGCCATGGTCTTCTCGTAGAGAAGACGTTTTCTTTTCCAACTAAGTCATGCATGCTCAGTTCTTTCTAGTTGTCCTGTCATGAACTTTATCTGTACTCTGCTTGCCCCACTCCCTCAGGACGGAGGTTGAGGAGCATCAAGTGTAGAACCACTAGACTGAGGAACAGCTTCTACCCTGAGGCTGTTAGACTCATGAATAAATAAAAATAAAATAAAAAATAAACACTGCAAAATATCACATTGTGCTGATGCTGATCTGTTTTCTTGTTGCTGTGTTCATCTGTGTTCATCTGTGACCATCTGCTCATACAAACTCATGTTCGTGCTGCTGTTTATTCCCACTATATTAGGCTTAGTGTATTACTAGTTGATGTTTTTCTTAGTTAATTCTAGATGTTATTACTGTTTTTCTCTTGCATTTGTTGTTGGATGTAACTGGGACCCCGTGTACATAATCTCGTTTTCATCACATGTACCACATGCGGTGCAAATGACAATAAAGACTCTCTGACTCTGACTCTGACTAGCTGAGCCTGCAGAGTCTGATTGGAGCTCTTGTCATTACTACTATGGAAAACTACTATGCAAAAAAAAAACTCAGGACAGTACTAAACTTTTATTATTTCATTTTATGCTTGTTTATTAATTGTTTAGTGTTTAAATGGTTACTGTTGCACCGAGGGACTGAGAGAGAAATGCAATTTCAATCCTGTGTATGTCCTGTACATATTGCAGTTTTGACAATAAAGTTGACTTTGACTTTGATTGTCTAAACCTTGAGGTGAATTTGCTGAGACAGCCATCCCTGGGAAGACGGACAGCTGTACTAAATGTTTTACACTGTGAATAATCTGTTTCACTGTAGAATGATGGACTCTACTCTGTTTGGAATGAACCTTCTCAGTGGTTCCAAACTGATGGTCAGAAGCATGGATATGAATGAAGTCTTCCCTCCTGGGCATTCGGTCACACTCATGATGAGCAGATCAATTAACTGGCTGCTACTTTTCCCTCTTAAGCAGTGAGGTGGGTTTTTTTATTTTTAGGTTTTCCAAACACAGCTTTTCTATATAGACTTAATTTATGCAAAATAAATATGAACATGGTGGAATCTGTTGTGCATATGTAAATGGAATGGTAAATGGACTGTACGGTACTTACATAGCGCCTTTCTATCTTATTGAGGTACTCAAAGCGCTTTACACTACAATCTGTCTCATTTACCCATTCATACAGCACTCCACTAGATCTCTACAAAGCTAATTGAACAAATCATTCTAAAGAGAATTATCAGTGCTTTATCACATTCATACACTGATGGAACACACATAGGAGGCAACGAGGGGTTCAGTGCCCAGGGACACTTCGGCATGTGACTGCTGGTGGATTCGACCCCCCAACTCTTGCATTGAAGGATGACTGCTCTCACCACTCAGCTACAGCCGCCCCAAATATGTGTACCCTAGAGGTTTGATTTAGCAAGAAGATAAATGACTGTTTCTGTACCTGCATGGTGCTGATGCACAGGCTTCTGTGGATGACAAACTGACTGAGGGCTGCAGACCTTTTGTAGCTGTTCCGACCGTGAACCATGAGGAGACGACCCAGATGTTTGAACTGAGTCACAGAGAAGTCTGCCGCCAACGAGGCTTGCTTTCCTTCCTGTCAAAGACAGAGACCGGTGAGGGAATGCTGCACAGGACGTCTTTACTCACCTGACAACAACAGTTTCAGTCTGAAAGTTCTGGGAAATATCACATTTTATATTGTGCGTAATTTTTTACATGATATTATAGTATAGAACATGAAATACAGCGACAGGGTTAAATATGACAGACATTAACTTAAAAAGGTATTCCACATTATATTGTTTAAAAAAAAAGTACTTGTACTGAATTTGTTAACTGTGGAAAAACTAGTTTGGTCAAAACTTAAAAAATGTTCAGAACTTCAGTCAAAAGTAAAAAAGGTCTGTTGTAATTTAAAACTGACTTCTTTATTACAGTTTTTTAATATATTTTTTATTCTGGTGTTTTCTTCTTCTTTGACATCTTCTTCTGTCCCCTGCTCCCTTCCTCAGGGGTCGCCACAGCACAACTCACACAAAAACTGTTAAAAAATAATTTATACACCAGATGCCTTTCCTGAAGCAACCACAGTAGAGTTGCATTTGGACCTAAAAATCCGAACCGGCCCAGCCTGAGCCCACTGGCATCGTGATCGAGCCCAACCCAACCAATTCACTGTAATTAGAGGCCCGAACCCAAAGCAAAGTCGACATGTTATTTTAATTACCATATTTTCCGCCGTACACATCGCACCACCCTATAAGTCGCATCAGTTCAACCATGTCTAATAAAATGGAAAAATCCATAAATACGTCACTTCATCGTACAGTTTATGTCACAACTATTTTGTGTCACCACTGACATTGGTACGAGTCACCGTTGACAACCTGGAAATGTGGGCCAATGTTTTTTGTGCCAAAAATCGATTGGCTGCCAAATGACAGCTGCAAGAATGTGCCGGGAGGATTTTAATAAAAACTTAACAAGATAACCACCTAAAAAAAATTATTTGTTTGCTCAACATTATATCAAAGGTGTGTCTCAGTTAAACTTGTCCTTAATAAATGCACTTTAATAGTCAAATCAGCTGCATTTTCAAAAGTATTTGTTGCCTTGGTGCTCCAGGAACATGCAGAGGGAGGAAATCAGGAAGGAGGAACGCTGTGCATTTCTTCTAAATTTAACAAGCACCTAAAGCAATTATCTGTTTGCTCGACTTTATAGTAAAGGTGTGTCCCAGTTGAACTTTTACTTAATAAATGCACTTTTGACGGTCAAATTAGCTGCTTTCGCCGGGGCGGCACAGCAAAAATGAAACTGATTTGACAGTTGCTCCAGGGGAGATGGACAACGGTGGCAGACTCCGGCAGGCCGATTGTGTCATTAATAGCCACTTTTATCTATTACATGACACAACGGCATGCCATACTACTCGATTGCATCTAGTGGCTGAAAATGGTAGTGTTCAATATTTTCAGTCAGAATGAATGAAAACAGTCATATTCATTCAACCTTTATTTAAACAGATAAGTCACATTGAGCCTCGAAGACTCATTTACAAGTGAGACCTGTTTGGACCAGTGGTGGAGAAAGTACTCAAACACTGTACTTAAGTTAAAGTACAAATGAACAGACAAAACTGTACTCTATTAAAAGTAGAAGTACCATATTAATGTTTTAACTTAAGTAAAAGTAAATAAGTACTTGCTTTTAAAAATACTTAAAGTATTAAAATAAAAGTACGGTACTTGCTGAATGTATTAACTAATGCAATGGTCTATCATTAAGTACGCATACTGCATGTATGTTTTCTGTAATACATTAATAGAGTTGAGCCATTTTAATGAACAATGCTGCAGATAATACATGTTTTTATTGTGTTTACTCTGAGATCGTTCACACTTGGACTTGTGATTCTGTGCGTCATTATTTCAGGTATGACATAGTTAAATGTCATTAAGCAATAAGAAAGAGGAATGATTATACTTTTGAAAGTTTTTATGTAACACAAAACAAAACCAATGTGTCATTTCAACTGCAAGTAAAAGTTGTCTGAAAAAAAGAAGCATTAGACCTAACATCAAAGGAATATCTAATCCTTTCACCTCCAGTTTGTCATCAACTCTAGTTAAAATACTGTCTAGTCAACCTTGTAATGGATCAATAGTGAACAATATTTTAACTTCCTGACACCATTTTCAAAACTTGGACCTGAGTGTCGAGACATTTGGAGAAATCTCTTGTCTCCTAACATCCATGAACTGACACATTTTAATATTGCAGCAAGAATTTCTTGTTCAAGTTTAGAAGAAGTTGGTTTTCAAAGTTTTTTGAGTCCAGTCTGGCTCTTTTTTGGGAGAGAGAATCTGTCCTGCTGTACTGAACAGTCTTTCAATTATATTTCAATAATCTTTCAATAATCTTTCAATAAGGCCATGGGTGGTGTGAATCTTCTGGCTGAATCTCTGTAGTGGAGTCCATTTTGAGTGTGTTAGTGGTGCTATGGGTGCTCCCAGTTTAATACAGTATGTCATTGGTCCAGCTCTTCTTGAAGGCAGGTCTAATGTTACCTGTCCACTTTGCAGTGATTCAGTGGACCAACTCTCTCGACATCAGTTACTTTCAAACGACAAATCAAAAAGCTGCAACGTGAATGTAACTTTTACCTCAACACATTATAGAAATGTAGTGTAGTAGAAAGTACAGATACTTCATGTAAAATGTAGTGGAGTAAAAGTTAAAAGTACCCACATTTAATTCTACTTAAGTAAAGTACAGATACATGAAGATCTGAAGCTCTCGGCCCTGACCTCTCTGGATGGTTTTCAGAATCTGTTGGAATCCTGGCAAAAACCAATGCAGATATGTTCCTGTCTTTGATTTTTTTTTTGTACATCTACCTTATAATGTTTTTGCTACTTTTTCTTTTCTTTTGTTTATCTGTTTAATGTATTTGTATCATTGCTGTTCATCATTCTTTAGTTTGTAGCAGGTCGCTTTCGTAAATGAGCCCTCGAGGCTCAATAAGATTTACCTGACTAAATAAAGGTTGAATGAATGAATGAAAAAATGTACTTAAGTACAGTAACAAAGTACTTGTACTTAGTTACATCCCACCACTGGTTTGGACAGACAATAAAAGTGGTGTAAAATGACACATAGGGGTTGGAGACAAAAAAAATTCCTAACACATTTTTGACCTCTGAAGGTCAAAAATGTAATGGAAAAAAAAAATCTCGCACATGAGTACATAATGATGCAGACATTATTGGGGGGGGGGGGGTGCCAAGGACGGCCAGAGACTAATCCAGAGTCCTGAAATGATGACAGAATGTTTATTCAGCTGGGCTCTTCTGAACAGTCAGTAGAATTCCTCAGTAGAAGGGTTGGGAGGGGGGTGAGCGACAGGTTTACAAAACTTTTCCAAGCGTGTTGAGATAAGACAGCCTGTCAAGGCCAGTCAGTGAGCCAAGTTTCAGATAAACACGATTGTTTTGGGAACGGGCAGAACTTTAATGACATCTACCTTCAGTCTGTGTCGGTCCACTCTCTTCCAAAATGTCCAAATTAAATGACCATACCAATGGAACGTGCCTGAGAATAATCCATGAGATCTGATCAATTCTGCCAAAAGTCTGGATTCTCGAGACATGAACCAAGCCATCATATAAGGCAGGCAGCCTGAACAGGTCCAGATTTGCTGCCGACGACTTCCTTGTTTGTTGATATGGAGGTGATCGAACGCTGAGGTTCAAAGTTCACGACGAGGTGATCGAACGTTGAGGTTCAAATTACTTACTTTTGGGGAATACACGCTTTCTACTTAGGCCGTGAGCAGCCGGTCGTGGGTCACGTGGGGTGGATTCGTTCGTCCGCGTGAGGAGGGGGAGTCACGAAGACTTGTTTCACTGTCTAGTTTAGAAAAGCGTTTCCGGAGCGTCCGATTCTTTGAGTAGCTGGAAGAGGTTGTTCGACTTGTTCCATGACCGCGCATGGGTAGAAAAAACAATCGCCGCTTGTTTCCTAGGTTCGGACGCAGCCGAAGTCTGAGCGACGTTGAGGTCGCCGGAAGTTCACGCTGAGGTGAAAACTACAGCTCCCAGTGTGCCTTGCGCTGAACTTGCGGATCAGCACAGTGGAATCGCACTGGGCGGTGCCCAAAGAGGTCTGTAGAAAAAGAAAAAAGAGGAAGCAGCCGAAGAGGGTTGCATAAATACGGAAGCACATTGATGCCACTTAGGGCTTATGTTTAATTTGTTTTAAAATACTTTGCGTCGCATTTCTTTAAATTTTTAAGGTGAATCATTAATTTAGGGGGGAAGAGATCTCAATTAGTTTCAAATTAGGAATTTTTAATAGTCTGATAAATGTTTGTGTGGACTCAGATGTGTGTGTTGAAAGTGTTCCTTATGAGATTGATGTGTGGTGTTGCCATGACTCGGCCAGCAGAGGGAGCTGTTGTTTAACACAGAATTAAAAGCCTGAACCCAGAGGAGCACCTCACACTGTTTAGACTTTTTTACTGTGTTGCACAAGAGAACTCAGCGAGTGGGAGGAACGATTGTGGAAAATAAAGCTTTTTTGAGTGAATGTTGTGTATGAAACCAGTCATGGAGCACATTAAGGATAAACCGAACTGTCAAAATGAATCTGTCCATGAACAATTGACCAGGGTTCAGGCGGTAATAAGCATAATACATGCTGCTGATCCAGCGAAGTCGAAACAATTGAATGCTTTAATTATACAAATTGTGAAAGCAGCAGAAAATTCAGAAAAACCAACAGACAACCTGACACAATTAGTTTGGACGAAGGTGAAAGAGCAGAAAAAATTGCTTGATGATATAGAAACTAAACAAACAATCAGTACATCATTTTGGGAGCGTAGCAAGCTTAATAAGGGTCAACAACAACAGAAGCAACGGGTGGAGGTGTACAAGCAGTTAGCTTTGTTATCTCAGAGCGTACAAAATGTTGGTGAGACAAACAGTTGCACAAAAATAGAGGAAAAACGACACCACCTGCATCAAAAATTGATGGGAAAGCAGACGGAACAACAGGAAATTTAGCTAATTCAGTCCTAACCAGATTTAAACAAGACAAACAAAAGATAGCTCATTGTAAAACGGTAGCAGACTATCAACAGTTAATTAATAATTATGATGGACAGCTGAAACAGATTGACCTTCTAGAAGAATTGTTCTTAATTGCATTAGGGCACACAGAAAACAGCTCAATTTAAAAGAAGATTTAGAGCAGCAGGGGGCAGGAAGAAGAGCAGTCAAACAGCGCCACCTACAGGAGGTTTGAAGCAAGTTGCAGAGACAGGGAGATGAGAAGGTGATGTGAAAGAAAAGAAAACGGAAGTAAGGAAACAGTGAGTCGGTCAGACAGAGGATGTGGGGAAGTGGTCAGAGAGCACTTGGAGCTAACAGAGGAGCAGCCAGAAATGAGGAGCAATGGAAGAGATTCATATCAGGAGATATGTGGAGGAAGGCGAGGAGAGAGAGGGATGAGGTGACCCAGAAAGTGAAAAGCAAGTGGATGAAGGAGCAAACAGGAAGTTGAGACAGAAAAGTACACAAGGAAGTTGAGAAGAAGACAGGAGGCAGGAGATGGAGGGAGCGAGTTCAGGCCCCAAGAG